>WOXC01001333.1:0-243139 GCA_011680675.1 Gymnobelideus leadbeateri
CTATTCACTGTGCCACCTAGCCGCCCCACACTTATTTTTTTTAAACAAATGCTTTATTAACTTCTGTTTTACATCATTCACTTCCGCCAGATTTTGAGTTACAATCATTTTCCCCCTGTTATTCCCCCACCCACCCTCCGAGAATAGCAGTCCCACAAGATATCGCTTCCTCCAATCTGCTCTCTCCCATACCACCATCAACTTTTCCATTAGAGGAAGGTGAGTCTTTGTGTCCCAATGCCTGCACATCTTATCTCCCTATTACAAGAAAAAGAGTATTAATAATAGTATTTATATATATATGTGAAACATTTAATGTTACGCCCTCGAATTTCAGATCCATTTCCTTCCTCCCTTGTCACCCATTCCCTCTGGGGAGATAAGTAATTCAGTATATGTTGTACATGTCTAGCTATGCAAAACATTATCATAGTAGATATATTGTACAAGGCTGCTTATAATTCCTCCCACTCATCCCACCCCCCACCTGGTCCATTCCCTACATGATCCTGTCCCTCTTCTATAGTGGGTACTTCCAACCTCCCCTCACCCCAAGGATGCCCTCCCATCCATCATCCCTCCTCCCATCCTCCTTCCCCCTATCCTGCTGCAGGTTGAGATATCCCATTTAGTTTGTATGTCATTTTCTCCCTGAACCAAATTCAATGTGAATGTGGTTTTGTCTTTTTAGCCTTCCTTATTCTCCCCCTCTTTTGCAACCACTTCCCCTTGCTCCTTCTACATGGGATAGTTTACCCTACCCTGTCTCTCCCCATCTCCTCTTGTCACTTTCCTCTCTCACCTCATAATTTCATCCCTTGAGTATTCTCCCTTCCCAACAAATTCAACCTATGCCCTCTATCCATATATAACTGTAACCATCTACACACATTAACATATGTATTCATATGACCATACCCCCTTCTTCCATTATTTTCATAGTGAGAAAGATATCATCAGTCACACTTATTGCTTTTCCATATAGGAATGTAAATAGTTCAACTGTGATAAGTTCCTTTGGATTTCTTTTCCCTGATTACCTTCTTAGGCTTCTCTTGCTTCTTGTGTCTGGATGTCAAATTTTCTATTCAATTCTGGTTTTTTCCTCAAGAATGCTTGAAAGTCCTCTGTTCCACTGAATGACCATATTTTCCCCTGAAGCAAAATACTCAGTTTTGCTGGGTAGGTGACCCTTGGGTTCATTCCCAGTTCTTTTGCCCTCTGGAATATCTTTTGCCCTTGTACAATATATAGTCTATGCCCTTCGATCCCTCAGTGTAGAAGTTGCCAGGTCCTGGGCTATTCTGATTGTGTTTCCACAATATTGAAATTGTTTCTTCCTGGCTGCTTGGAGTATTTTCTCCTTGATCTGGGGATTCTGGAACCTGGCTATAATATTCCTGGGAGTTTTCTTTTTGGGATCTTTTTCAGGAGGTGATCTGTGGATTCTTTCAACCTCTATTTTGCCCTCTGGATCTAAAACATCAGGGCAGTTTCCTTGAGAATTTCTTGAAGGGTGATTTCTAGGTTCTTTCCTTGATCATGGCTTTCAGGTAGTCCAATAATTTTTTAATTGTCTCTCCTGGATCTATTTTCCAGGTCAGTGGTTTTTCCCATGAGATATTTCACATTGCCTTCTATTCTTTCATTTGTTTGGATCTGCTTAACAGCATCTTGATTTCTAATAAAGTCACTAGCTTCCATTTGCTCCAGTCTAACTCTGAAGGAATGAATCTCCTCAGAGAACTTTTGAGATTCTTTTTCCATCTGGCAAATTCGACTTTTTTAAGGCATTCTTCTCCTCACTGCCTTTTGGGCCTCCTTTGCCATTTGAGTCAGTCTATTTTTTAAGGTGTTGTTTTCCTCAGTCAGGCTGTTGACCCTCATTTCATACTTTTCCTGCATCCTTCTCATTTCTCTTTCCAATTTTCCCTCCACTTCTCTTATTTGATTTTTAAAGTCCTTCTTAAGGTCCTCTATGGCCTGCAACCCGCTCATGTTTTCCCCTGGGGCTTTTGGAGCAGGACTTCTGACCTCACAGTCCTTTTCCTGCTCTATGTCCCCAAAATAGGAGTCTAGGGTTGCATTTTTTCTGTTTCCTTTGCCTTGGCATGTTGCCACTTAATTACTTGACTTTTGGGCTTGTTGCCACACTATGGCTTTAAGGCCAGCTAGAGGAATTTTCATCCCGAACGTGTGGGGGGCAACTTCCGTTTCTGGCAAGCTGTAAACCCAGCCACGACTTCCACCCTAGATCACAATCCAGATCCAGGGAGGTTAAAGCAAGAGCGATTACCCCCCAAGACTGATCGCTGGATATCCCTACAAATTTGCAGGCTGGGAGCAGGAGCTGCCTCTGAAAACTACAAAATGGAGTTTGTCCTCAGAGGCTTCTAGCCCCCAGGGGAGGGAGCTGACGCATTCCCTAAATAAGGGTTCCAAAGTCCATAGGACACTAACCTCTTACTTTGTCCCAGGCAAGTCTATTTTGATAATTCTGGAGTCACCACAGCTGCTGGTGTTCTGGGGTACCTCTAGCGGGCTGCTGGCCCTGCCGTCCTGGGGCTAAAACCACGGCTCATGCGTACCTGGGCTCTGCTTGCCTCCCCGCGCTCTGCAGGCTGCATGCTGCCAGGTCCCAGACTGCTGTGCTGGTCCTTCCTGCAGGGCTGCTGGGCTGTCCTCTGTGGGAGGTTAGCTTCTCTGTGTCGTTCTGTGGGTGCTGGGGCTCCAGAAGTTGTTCAGAGTCCCCTTTTACATAGGTTAGGGGGAATTTGGAGGCAGAGTGGCTTGGAGGAGCTGTTTCTACTCTGCCATCTTGGCTCCGCCCCCCTCTCACACTTATTAAATAAAAGGGAAAATAATATTTTTTAATAAAAAGTATGTTAGAAATAAGTATTGCCAAATGAAATGGATTCACACATTGGCCATTTCCAAACCCTCACATTTTTTCATGCCAATTGTGTCCATAAGTGTTAGATGAGTAGGTGAGTAACATTCTTCATGACAGTGTCTCTGAAGACATGGTCGGTCATTGAAATCATCAGAAGTCTTGAGCATTCTACATTTATTTTTCTTTAAAATATGGTTTTCTTTGCATAAATTATTCATCTGGTTCTGCTCATTTCACATTTCATCAGTTCATACTAACTAACATTTTCTGAGATCATATTTCATCATTTCTTAGGATGCAAAACTATTCCATTTTGCTAACATGCTAAACATTATGTTAACCATTTGTCTAACTTTCCCCCAGTTGTCCAACCTAAGGCATACATTTAGATTCTAGTTTCACTTCCCTCACCTTTTTTCTTCCCCTTTAGGATAATAAAATGAGTTTTGCCTACAACTATTTTCTCCCCAGCATTATCCTTCTTTCTTTCTTTTCTTTTTTTTTTTTTTTTAGAGCAATTGGGGTTAAGTAACTTGCTCAAGGTTACAAGGCTAGTCATTATTTGTGTGTGGGTGCTCATTTTCTGAGGCTGGATTCGATCTCGGGTCATCCCAACTCCGAGGCCAGCGCCCTTACTCACTGAGCCACCTAGCCATCCCAAGCATTATCCTTCTTAACCCCTCAATCGAGACTTTTTTTTTTACATTTTGATGTTGATATGTTGCTATGCAATTTTTTCCTTATATGTTCAAATATTTTATATCTACTAAGAACTGTGAATGAGGTTCATGCAATGCCTATTTCCCAGTGTTTTCCTCCCTATATTTATAGTTCAAATACAATAAAAAGCAAATTAAATTAAAATAGTCCATTTTTCTTCCTCTCTTTACTGTTGTATTCCTTTTATCTTCCCTCCACTTTTAATTCTTCATGCACTCACAATAGAACAAATCCAACATAAATATTCCTTTTTCCCCACATTTAATCCCTTCAATAAAAGTTAAAGAAATTAAGGATGAGACGGGATATTTGTGGTGTGTGTGTGTGTGTGTGTGTGTGTGTGTGTGTGTCTGTGTCTGTGAGTGTGTGTCTGTGTGTGTGTGTGTGTGTGTGTCTGTGTCTGTGTCTGTGTCTGTGTGTCTGTGTTTGGATATCAGTCCTACCTAATCATAAAGCTCCTTCCAATTACTCAAATATATTTATTGGTTTAGGTTACTCTCCAGTCTTGAGTCTGTTTCAGAGTTCCTACTCATTGACAGGTTTTTGTTGTTGTTGTTGTTGTTGTTTTGTTTTGTTTTGTTTTTCATTAGAAATGCATGAAAGTGCTCTACTGCATTAAAGAGCTCCTTTTCCCCTGTGGCTTTGGAGAATAAGTTGTTTTTGATGGTAAGACTTTATCTTCCAAGATCTCTTCTCATATGTAAAAGATATCAGATATCTGTTCCATGCTGTCTATAATTCCTTGATATATAAACTACTTTGTGAATGTTTACAATATACTCTCTCTCTCTCTCCCTCTCTCTCTCTCTCTCTCTCTCTCTCTCTCTCTCTCTCTCTCTCTCTGTCTCTCTCTGTCTCTGTCTCTCTCTGTCTCTCTGTCTCTCTGTCTCTCTGTCTCTCTCTCCTCTCCCTTCCTATCTCCTTCCCCACCCCCTTATTTCCTCCCTCTCCCCCTTCCTCTTTCTCTCTCTCTCAATTTTTTTTATATTATACTCTGGGAACTTTTATTTTAGGGATTTCTTTCTTCCTATCTTCACTTTTCCCACCAGTTCTAATAGATTTGAACAGTTTTAATTTATAACTTTTTGAAATATAATATCCAGGAATTTTGTTATTGTGGTTCACAGTAGGTTTCAAGGAACCCAGTAATTTTTATATTATCTGTCCTTGACCTGTTCTTCAGATAAATCTTTTTTTTTTTAATTTCAGATGTTTTACATTTTCTTCTGTTTTTTTCCAGTTTTTTTAATTTAATTCTAAACATCCTTCTGTTTTATGAATTCCTTGATTCTTCTTTGACCAATACTGATCCTTAGAGAATCCCATTCTTGGACTGTTTGCCGCTTTCTTTTCATAACTATCTATTTCCAATTCTTTCTTCCCATGCTTTTTTGTTAAAATAATATCTCACTTTATTTCTTACAGGTAATGATATATATAATTATCAGGATAACCACATTGGATGAAGAGCAGCCCCCTTTGTCTCCAAAGACTTCCTTTAAAGTCAACTGATTAATTGCTATTCTTAGTGACCAGCCATTAAATCAGGTCTAACTATGCTTAACTGTACTATTATCTAGTACACATGTCTCTGTCTTGTTTACAGGAATAGCATGGCGGTCTGTTTAAAATGCTTTGCTCAATTCTAAATAAATTACATCCATAACTTTTCCATGACTAATTAAAAAATAAAATGAAGTTAGTCTGAGATGACTTATTCTTGATGAAGTCATTGGATATGGCTGATTGCTTATCACTGCTTCCTTATCTATATTTTCATATACCACCCTTTTCATAATAGATTTTGGATATTTATAAGAATTACTCAAGTGACATCATTTTTATTTCTGGTGTGTCACATGGTATATTAAAGGACAATATGAGGGGTATTAAATAATCTATCCATCCATAAAATTTGCTCAATTCTAAGAAATGCATTACTTCTGTAATGCTATACTTCTGAGATCTATGCACAGAATCATGGATTATCAGATATGCTCAGTGTCTTAGGGACATTGTTTTTCACAAAATGACACAGTTAATAAGTTCGTTTGGACCTTGGATTTGAACCCAGGTTTTCTGTTGTAGAATTGACATTTCCACAGCACTATAATGTTTCTTAGCCATAGAACCTTGGACTCTCAGTGAAAATCCTGCCCAGAGCATGAACTGCTCCTTAAACCTCAATTGAAAGAGTTCTAGGGTGGATATGGGGATTGCAATTCATATTTGTGCAAAGAAATTATCCCTGATAAAATTTCCCCCCTCATTTTATCTGAGGTTTGTGCTAGTCAGGATAGCTTAGGTGTCATGTACCATCCCCACGATTTCTCTTTATACAGGCTGTTGCTTTGAAAAGTCTCCATCTTTCAACTGCACAATATTCTGAAAGTAACAAGACTGCTTTCCTAAGAAGAAAAATACTACCTTGCACCTTGTTCTTTGTCCTCCTATGACCTCACCAAGGAGTTGGAAGTAATATTTTAAAAAAATAAAGAAAAAACAGGAATCTCTATAGAGTATTTTGAGATTCATTCAATTTTACAAATATTTGTTAACTGTCTACTTTTATACACTTTACCATGAAAAGTCCTTGAGACATGAAACAGGGGGATAAGATGCCAGCCCTGACTTCAAGGAGCATGTTGTAGTCTAAAAAGAGAATAGAGTCACTTCAATGAATCTTATCAATGTGGGTATTTCCATCTCTAATATTGCTTATAGCTCATTTATTATTTGCTATTCTTATCCACAATCTAACTAATTCTAACTAATAACTGATAACTAATCTAACCGATGTGCATCATGATTTTCTTTCGGTCTTTGGATTTTGTTTGGACACCATTGCATACCTTATGTTATTTCTGTATTGAACTTCCCACTGTCTAAATTACTGAGCTATTTTTACCTCCCTGATCACATATTTCCCATAAAATGACTTGGATTTAACTCTTACACTCATGTCATTATTGATAACATGCTGACACCTGTTGGTGATTGCTACCACCATATGTCTCTTTGACCTTTGGGTCATCCTCAATTTTGATTCTACTGATACTATGAAATTCCATATTTCACAGTTATATTACATCTCCAGGTGAACAGTGGCTACAAAAAGGATGGGTTGTACAATTTCATAGTTATAATCCATCCCACTGTCTTTCTCTTCTGCAAATTTATGTTCAATTCATTGTCCATGCAAAATGGCAATCCAAAATCTATGTTCCACTGAGTGACTTATACTTATTGTCTATCTACTTACATGTCATAATCTAGGCAATGCACATTCTTTGAATGACTGTACTACAAACAGAATTTGATAAATACATAAGAGCCATCAATTGCTATGTGAGTTCCTAAAATGGTGGCACAGAAAGGGGCCTTGCGAGACACTTTAGACCTATTTAGGAAAAAAAAAAGACAGAATGATATAACAGAAAGGAGCAGTAGGTTTGGTGTCATGAGACGTGTTTCAGTCTATGGACTCACCCTTGACTCTGTGACCAAAGGCAAGTGATTTCTTCTGTATGATCTTCAGTTTTTCCATCAATAAAAATGGGTATAATGTGTTCACTACTTAACCCAGAGAGTGCTTTTGGAAAAGCACTTTTTAAGTCTTAAAACATTACTGAAATGAGTCTATTATTTTTGTTGTTATTGATGATGGATATGTTATTATTTTGTTATGTCAGACCAAATCAGGTTGTGATTTCCTTAATATTTTAACTATATTTTGAGTTGAAATTGATTATTATTCATTATTCAGAATGGACAAATAGGGACAAACTTGGAAATGTGGCTTCTGAGATTGGTTTGCATGACAAAAAAGGGTAAATGACAAATGCTGGAGGGTATGTTGAAAAATAGGGACATTAATGCACTATTGGTGGAGTTGTGAACTGGTCCAAACATTATGGAACATATTTTGGAACTATGCTGATTATAAAACTATAGTAACCCTTTATCTTATCAATACCATTACTATTTATTAAGATCAAAGTAAAGGGGGAAGGAACCATATGTACGAATGTATGTATTTATGTATTTACAGCAATTCTTTTAATAATGGCAAAGAATTGGAAATTGAGGGGATGTCCATCAATTGGGGAGTGGCTAAATGTGGCATATGAATGTAATGGAAGATCATTGTGTTATAAGAAATTATGAGCAAGTGAATTTCAGACAAAACCTGGATAGACTTACATGAATTTATACCAAGTGAAGTGAGCAGAACCAGGAGAACATCATACAAATTAACAACAACATTGGATGATGACCAGCATTAATAGACTCAGCTCTTCTCAGGAATACCAAATCTAAGACTTATGATGGAAAATGCTATCCACATCCAGAGAAAGTATTATGGAGTCTGAATGCAAAACAAAGCATACTCCTTTCTTTTTCTTTCTTATATTTTTCCTTTTTATTCTGATTCTTCTTTCACAACATGACTAATGTGGAAATATGTTTAATATGATTGTACATCTCTAGCCTATATCAGATTGCTTGCCATCTTGGGGAAGAATGAGAGGAGGGAGAAAAAAAAAACTTAGAATTTAAAATCTTATAAAAGTTAATGTTGAAAACTATCTTTAAATGTAATTAGAAAAATAAAATGCTGGGGGTGGAGCCAAGATGGCGGAGTAGAAACAGCTTGTCCAAGCCTCTCTGCCCCCATATTCCCCCCAAACTATGTAAAAGGGAACTCTGAACAACTTCTGGAGCCCCAGCACCCACAGAACGACACAGAGAAGCTAACCTCCCACTGAGGACAGCCCAGCAGCCCTGCAGGAAGGACCAGCACAGCGGTCTGGGACCTGGCAGCGCGCAGAGCACAGGAGCCGAGCTGAGCCCAGGCCCAAGTGAGCCAAGGTTTTAGCCCCAGGGCGGTAGGGCCAGCAGCTGGCTGGAGGAACCCCAGAACACCAGGACCTGTGGCGACTCCAGAATTATCAACATAGACATGCCTAGGACAAAGTAAGAGGTTAGTGTCCTATGGACTTTGGGACCTGTATTTGGGGAATGCGTCAGCTCCCACCCCTGGGGGCTAGAAGCCACTGAGGAGACACTCCATTTTGTAGTTTTCAGAGGCAGATCCGGCTCCCAGCCTACAAATTGTGGGGAGATCCAGCGATCAGTCTTGGGGGGTAATCGCTCTTGCTTTAACCTCCCTGGATCTGGATTGTGATCTAGGGTGGAAGTTGTGGGTGGGTTTACAGCTTGCCAGAAACGGAAGTTGCCCCCCACACGTTTGGGACGAAAATTCCTATATCTGGCCTTAAAGCCATAGTGTGGCAACAAGCCCAAAAGTCAAGCAATTAAGTGGCAACATGCCAAGGCAAAGGAAACAGAAAAATGCAACCCTAGACTCCTATTTTGGGGGCATAGAGCGGGAAAAGGACTGTGAGGTCAGAAGTCCTGCTCCAAAAGCCCCAGGGGAAAACATGAGCGGGTTGCAGGCCATAGAGGACCTTAAGAAGGACTTTAAAAATCAAATAAGAGAAATGGAAGAAAAACTAGAAAGAGAAATGAGAAGGATGCAGGAAAAGTATGAAATGAGGGTCAACAGCCTGACTGAGGAAAACAACACCTTAAAAAATAGACTGACTCAAATGGCAAAGGAGGCCCAAAAGGCAGTGAGGAGAAGAATGCCTTAAAAAGTCGAATTTGCCAGATGGAAAAAGAATCTCAAAAGTTCAATGAGGAGATTCCTTCCTTCAGAGTTAGACTGGAGCAAATGGAAGCTAGTGACTTTATGAGAAATCAAGATGCTGTTAAGCAGATCCAAACAAATGAAAGATTAGAAGGCAATGTGAAATATCTCATGGGAAAAACCACTGACCTGGAAAATAGATCCAGGAGAGACAATTTAAAAATTATTGGACTACCTGAAAGCCATGATCAAGGAAAGAACCTAGAAATCACCCTTCAAGAAATTCTCAAGGAAAACTGCCCTGATGTTTTAGACCCAGAGGGCAAAAGAGAGGTTGAAAGACTCCACTGATCACCTCCTGAAAAAGATCCCAAAAAGAAAACTCCCAGAAATATTATAGCCAGGTTCCAGAATCCCCAGATCAAGGAGAAAATACTACAAGCAGCCAGGAAGAAACAATTTCAATATTGTGGAAACACAATCAGAATAGCCCAGGACCTGGCAACTTCTACACTGAGGGATCGAAGGTCATGGAATATGATATTCCAGAGGGCAAAAGAACTGGGAATGAACCCAAGGGTCACCTACCCCGCAAAACTGAGTATTTTGTTTCAGGGGAAAATATGGTCATTCAGTGGAATAGAGGACTTTCAAGCATTCTTGAGGAAAAAACCAGAATTGAATAGAAAATTTGACATCCAGACACAGGAAGGAAGAGATTCCTGAGAAGGTAATCGGGGAAGAGAGATCAAGGGGAACTTATCAAAGTTGAACTATTTACATTCCTATATGGAAAAGCAATAACTGTGACTGATGATATCTTTCTCATTACGAAAATAATGGAAGAAGGGGGTGTGGTCATATGAACACATATGTGAATGTGTGTGTATATGGCTACAGTTATATATGGATAGAGGGCATAGGTTGAATTTGTTGGGAAGGGAGAATACTCAAGGGATGAAATTATGAGGTGAGAGAGGAAAGTGGCAAGAGGAGATGGGGAGAGACAGGGTAGGGTAAACTATCCCATGTAGAAGGAGCAAGGGGAAGTGGTTGCAAAGGAGGGGGAGAATAAGGAAGGCTAAAAAGGCAAAACCACATTCACATTGAATTTGGTTCAGGGAGAAAATGACATACATACTAAATGGGATATCTCAACCTGCAGCAGGATAGGGGAAGGGGGATGAGAGGAGGGATGATGGATGGGAGGGCATCCTTGGGGTGAGGGGAGGTTGGAAGTACCCACTATAGAAGAGGGACAGGATCATGTAGGGAATGGACCAGGTGGGGGGTGGGATGAGTGGGAGGGAATTATAAGCAGCCTTGTACAATATATCTGCTATGATAATGTTTTGCATAGCTAGACATGTACAACATATACTGAATTACTTATCTCCCCAGAGGGAATGGGTGACAAGGGAGGAAGGAAATGGATCTGAAATTCGAGGCCGTAACATTAAATGTTTCAAATATATATAAATACTATTATTAATACTCTTTTGCTTGTAATAGGGAGATAAGATGTGCAGGCATTAGGACACAAAGATTCACCTTCCTCTAATGGAAAAGTCGATGGGGGTATGGGAGAAGGTATGGGAGAGAGCAGATTGGAGGAAGCGATATCTTGTGGGACTGCTATTCTGGGAGGTTGGGTAGGGGAATAATGGGGGGAAAATGATTGTAACTCAAAATCTGGCGGAAATGAATGATGTAAAACAGAAGTTAATAAAGCATTTGTTTAAAAAAAAGGGAGGAAGACAGAAGTTCTCATTTCTCAGCATCAAGCTTTTTCATCATTCTTACTCTGTGAAAATTCTCATTTCTGTTGTTATTTCTATTTTCACTATTACGTCATTCTGTATATTATTTTCCTGGTCCTGGTTACTTTACCTTGCATAAATTCATGTAAGTTTACCCAAGATTTTCTGAGTTTGTAATATTCATGATGTATTCAACATAGTAAAGAGTATAATTAAAATAAATAAATAAAAGAAAAAGAAAATGTTGCTTAATGGGGGAATATACATAAAAATCTCTTAAATTATCAAAAATGAAAATTTAAAAAGATGTGGCATATGATTGTGATGAAATATCATGCTATAAGAAATGATGAAGGGAATGATTTAGGAAAAACCTGCGAAAATTGATATGTTCTGATGCAAAGTAAAATGAGCAGAACTAAGAGAACACTGCATACAGTAACAGCAATAGTGTAAAGATAATGAACTGTGAAAGACTTAGCTACTCAGATAAATACAATGATCCATAACAATTCCAAAGGACTTAATGAAAAAATGATATCCACCTTCCGAGAGAGAGAGAGAGAGAGAGAGAGAGAGAGAGAGAGAGAGAGAACTAATAAACTTTGAATGAAGATTGATGCACATTTTTTTCACTTTATTTTTCTTGATTTCCCCCCCCTTTTTTTTGCAACATGAGCTGAGTGATAACTCCTTGGTTATAAGAACCAGGAAAATTAGAGCTATAAGGGAACTTGGAAATGTTTTAGATCAACTAAACTAGTGTAGTAAATTGAAACCCAGAGGCAGAAAAAGACTTAGCCAAAGATGTACTAAAGCAAATAAAAAAAAAAAATAAGATAACAAAACAAATGCCACATTCCCTCGCTTTCTCCATGCCTAACTCCCTAGCAAACATAGTATGAGACAATAGCTTAGTAGAGAAGAAAGAACACTAGATTAAAAGTCAAAAAAACTTCTTTCAAATACTAGTTCTACTAATAGTTTACTTTTAAATTTAGGTAACTCTCCTACCCTCTCTGTTCCTCATGGGATCATAAATCTAGAGCTGGACAGGACCTCAGGCATCATCTCCTCCAAACCCCTTCTTGTTTAAGTCTGGAAGGCCTGCAATCCTGAGCCCCAAAGTGTTCAAGGCTTTCCCAGTTATTTGAGTCTCCCCCTTTAGCGTTACTTGCTTCTACTCAGTGTCCATCTTTAGATACCAATTTATTTATATGTTGCCCTCCTCATTAGTATGTAGGGTCCTTGAGGGAAAGGATTGTGTGTGTGTGTGTGTGTGTGTGCATGTTTCTTTTGTTTTGTATTTTCAGTATTTAACACAGAGCAAGCACTCAATAGGGTCAGCTAGGTGGGTCAGTAGATAGAGTGCTGGGTTTGGAGTTAGGAAGACTCATCTTTCTGAGTTCAAATCTGGCCTCAGACACTTACTAACTGTGTGACCCTGGACAAGTCACTTAACGCTGTTTATCTCCATTTCCTTATTTGTAAAATGAACCAGAGAAGGATATGGCAAACCATTTCAGTGTCTTTGCCAAGCAAACCCCAAATGAGGTCAGAAAGACTAGAGGAGTGAGATGGATGCAGCTGAAAGACTGAAGAACAATAGCAAAGCACTCAATAAAGACTTCACTGATTAAAGAAGTGATTTGGCTAGGAGAAAGGGAGTTGGCATTTAAACCCTTATCCTGTGAAACCAAGCTAAACCCTTGGTATCATGATGTCTCCCTCTTTTCTTCCATAAATGAGAGGGTATTGAAGAGGTAATCTCCTATTATTATTATTAAATCATATTCAAGTCTTTAGCTCCCATTTACTTTTGTTTGTTTGTTTTTCCAAGATACTGGAGTGGCTTGCCATTTTCTTCTCCAGCTCATTTTGCCAATGAGGAAACTGAGACAAACAGGGTTAAGCGACTTGCCCAGGGTCACACAGTTAGTAAGTATTGGAAGGCAGAATTACACTCATGAAGATGCCTTCCTGATTCCATGCCCAGTGCTGTGTGCACTGCAACACCTTATTGCCCTTTCTAACTCTAAATCATTTCTTTAGTCCTATGACTGAACTGATCTATTCCCTTGCCTGCCAGACCCTTTGAAAATCATATCACTATTTTTCCCTTCAAATTCAGGAATCGGTGGGTACCCAGACCTATTGTCTAGGCTCAGATACAAAGGGCCTTTTTCACTGTTATCCAATATAGAGAAAACATTAGTGGTTAAGTGATCAAATCACTTTAATTCTCTGGGCCTTAACTCCTTTTCTGCAAAAGAAGGGTAACGGATTATAGAATTAAGTTGTAGAATTCTTTTGCTATATACAAGAAACGTGTCCATTAATAGGCATCATCAATATTCAAGCTTGGGGATGAGATCACAAGAGATCTCCTCATTGAACTCTCTATTTTTAGGCAGGAAAGATATATAACCATTTTGCAGATGAGATGAAGCAACTGAGGTCCATTGAGTTGAAGTGATTCATCTTTGGTCATATGGCAAGCTCAATGAGGGTAGGTGGGTGGGTGAGTGGATGGAAGGGGGTACAACTAGATGGCTGGGCTGCTATTTCTTACTGCAATGATCTTTACCATACTGCCTGTATACATCTCACAATGGTGGAAGAGAGGTCTCATCTACTCCAGCTCCCTAATGGCAGATAAACTATATATAATGACATTACCAGATAGACAATCCATAGCATTACCCAGTTTTCCAAGAGAGAATCTGAGACTCAGAGTGATTAGATGATTTCATAGGATCTTAGATACAGAAGAGCATTTGGAGAATAGCTCATCCAAGCCTCTTCACTTTAGAGAAAAAGAAATGGAGGTTATGTATCCTAAAATAATTTGCCGAAATTCCCAGACATAGCAAGTTTTAAAGGTAGGATCTTGAACCCAGAATATGTAGTAATAGTGTCAATTTTAGAAATCTTGGAGGGTTGCAAAACACAATCCTTGCCCACTGTATGATCCTGCCAGTGCCCAACCCTAAACTAGAGGAGTAGCAGTAGTTTAGAGATAGTCTGGGTTGGTATCTTACCTAACAGATAGGCATTGTTGCCATCAGAAACCAATGCTGTCTGGGGTGGGGGGAGGGATTCTGCTGGTCTAGTGTATGGCTACTTCCTTGTGCTCCCTGGAAAAATCCCTAAAAATGCCTGATGTGTCCCATTCAGGAATCAGTATAACCACTCTGTTCCCTCCATTGCAACGTGTTATTCACTCGTGATATGTGTATACATGGAAGGAGTGGTTGTCAAGCCTTCCTGGGGACATGGGGCTCTTTGGGAGCATGCTGGAGACAGGACACACAGCAGGCAGGCAGTCCAGAGCCCAGGGAGTGAATCATCTTGCCAGGATGCTCAAACAGAGACCCTCAAGGGGTTAAGGATGGAAAATCACATTGGGCTGGTTGCTATGTGCAGTGGGAGAACAGGCATATTGTTCCTGATAGGAGCAATGAGCCCCCCTTTTAGCAGGTGAGAGGTGGACTGAGCCACCACGCACTTGCTGACGTTAGGACCATCCCCAGGGATTCTGGGCTGGTTTTCTCTGTGATCAATGTAATATTCTCCAGCTAAATTTAGGAACTCCGGCAACCTGTGGCAATAGCACCTCACGATGACTAATTAGCAATAAAAATGGTGGATGTATCCAGGTTTAATTATTTAATCTCCAAGGTTTTGATTAAATTAAAACCTTTTTACCTCAGGGCCAAAAGAAATTGTGTGTGTGTGTGCGTGTGTGTGTGTGTGTGTGTGTGTGTGTGAGTGTTATAGAATAAGACTGATTTCAGAAGTAACACATAAAAGCAACTATCAGTCTCATTATTTTATAGCTATACCTTGTAGACATAAAGAAATGCATCTCTCCAGTTGCCCCTTGCTGTAAGAAGGGGTCCCTCATCCCCTATCAGGTTCTGAGACTATGTGGTTCCATATTTTAAAGCAAAAATACAAAAGAACAGACTACTAATAAACTTGACTCAATTTAACTGCATTGCCTTTGTTTCTATCACAGACCTTCCTCAGCATTGGATTGGGGGGCAGAAGGGAGGTACCTTGCCATCTGGATCGGTCAGAAATTGGCAGACTAAAAGGAATTGTCTCGAATCTCTGCAATGAAAATGCCAGTCTCTGGGGACTATGAATAATCCCTGACATGAATATTAGTTTTCTGCTTGCTTCCCTCCACATCTGTGCACATAAAATGACCTGTATTTCACTGACCTGCATGGCAGAGGTAATAAAAGCAGTGATACTCAGGTGCTTTTTGTTTGTTTGTTTGGTTGGTTTTTTTTTGTTGTTGTTGCTGTTGTTTTGTTTGTTTGTTTGTTTGTTTTAATAATGGACATGGTCATGGATGCCTTTGAAGTTTGTTTCAGCTCCAAACCTCCCTGGTTAACTTTGATGTTTCCCTAGTAATTGCTGGTCTTGACATAAGAGATGACAGAGAGAGAATAGTGAAAGTAAGCCTTACACAGGAGTCAGTCAGACAGACAGCCTGAAGTCTTGGTGCTATGGTCAACCATTACTTAAAAGATGGTCTTGTAATGTTTGCCATTCTTAGATCTGTAAATAATAGCCTCTCAAATCAGGAAGTCTGGCCAATGAATGGAATTACCACTTCCCAAATGTTTTCTGTAAAGGGATATCCTTGGTATGGAAACATTTATCTTCTAATCATTAGCCACTCATTATCCAGATGGCTTCTTTGTGGATTGAGTATAATGCAAAGGTTATTGGATTTGGAGTTAGAAGACAAGAGTTCAAATTTCAGTCTAGCCCTTGGGCAAGTCAATTAAAGATTTTGGGTCTCAATTTCTTCATCTGTAAAATAAAAGAGAAAAAAATTGTTGGCTGCTAAAATCTCATCCAGGCCTAAATTTTTGTTCCTTCCCTTATTCCAGGGTATTATTTTGTCTCATTCTGGTTTTGTATTGCAACCCTACATTCTATATTTCTTTTTTAAATTAATTTATTAGTTTAGTTTCAGTTAACAAGATTCAATTCCATAGTTCCTTGATTTTCAAATTTCCTTTACCTCCCTCCCCCTATTCCCCCCCAATTGCATATAGTCCAGTATTGGATCTGCAAATACATTCATATTAGACATTATTCCAGTTCCAAAGGTGTATTGTACTAGGTGGGATGAAAAATGGTAAAGAAGAAATAAAACCAAACAATGAAAAGAAAAACATCAATTAGTTTGTTTCCATCAGGATTCAAGCTCAGTTCTTTCTAGTTATATCTCTGGATGTCGCATTTCTCTCCTTCATGAGTCTTTCGGGATTGACTAATATCACTGCTTTGATGAAAAGAGTCCAGTCTCTCATAGTTGGTCATCATACATATGATGTGTCTGTGATTGTATACAAATTTCTTCTGATTCTACTCTTCTCACTCAGCATCAGTGTGTAAAAGCCTCTCCAGGTAAATATGAAATCCGCCTCGTCTTCATTTCTTATAGCACAATAATATTCCATTACATTCATATACCACAGCTTGTTTAGCCATTCCCCAATTGATGGGCACTCCTTTAATTTCCAATTCTTTGCAACCACGAAAAGAGCTGCTATAAATATGTTTGTACATTTGGGTCTTCCTTCCTCTTCTATGATCTCTTTGGGATATATAACCCTAGAAGTGGTATTGCTGGGTCAAAGGGTATGAAATTTTTTTATAGCCCTTTGGGCATAATTCCAGATTGCTCTCCAGAATGGTTGGATAAGTTGGATAAGCCACCAGCAATATATCAGTGTTCCAATTTGCCCACATCCTCCCCAGCATTTGTCATTTTTTTGTTTTGTCATCTTAGCCAATCTGACTGGAGAGATGTGGTATCTCAGAGTTGTTTTGATTTGCATTTCTCTAATCAATAGTGATTTAGAGCATTTCTTCATATGCTTATAGATATCTTTAATTTCCTTCTCTGAAAACTGCCTGCTCATATCCTTTGACCATTTATCAATTGGGGAATAACTTGTATTCTTATATATTTGACTCAATTCTCTGTATATTTTAGAAATGAGTCCTTTATCAGAGACATAGTTTGTAAAAATTCTTTCCCAATTTCCCACCTCCCTCTTGATCTTGGTTACATTGGCTTTGTTTGTACAGAAACCTTTCAATTTAATGTAATCAAAATTATCCATTTTGCATTTTACAATGCTCTCTAATTCTTGTTTGATCCTAAAGTCTTTCTCTCTCCAAAAATCTGACAGGTAAACTATTCCTTGCTTTCCCAGATTGCTTACAGAATAATCCTTTATACCTAGATCATGCACCCAGTTAGAATTTATTTTGGTATATTGTGTTAGATAATGATCTATACTCAGTTTCTGCCATACTGTATTCCAGTTTTCTCAGCAGTTTTTGTCAAATAGTGCATTCTTATCCCCAAAACTGGGGTCTTTGGGTTTGTCAAACAATCTATTACTATATTCATTAACTGCTGGGTCTCCTGCACCCAATCTATTCCATTGATCCAGTACTCTACTCGTCTGCCAGTACCAAGCAGTTTTGATGACTGCTGCTGTATAATACAGATTAAAATCTAGCATAGCCAGTCCACCTTCCCTAGCATTTCTTTTCATTAATTCGCTTGATATTCTAGACTGTTTGTTTTTCCAGATAAATTTTGTTATTAATTTGTTTAACTCCAAAAAGTAGTTCTTTGGTAAATTGATTGGTATGGCACTAAATATCTAATTTGGTTTTGGTAAAATTGTCACTTATTATATTAGCTCGACCCAGCCATGAGTAATTGATATTTTTTCCAATTAGATCTGATTTTATATTTCTATGAATTTTTGTAATATTTCTAGGATTGTCCCTTCCCTCATACTACTTCCCAAAGAACTGGTGACCTTATTATTTTAGTTTCAGAAGAGACTCTTTTAATTCATTCTATTCCTACTAACTCTATCTTAACTCCTGTTGCTTCCACCTAAAATCAAACCTTCATCATCTCTCTTTGGCACTCTTACAAAAATCTCCGAAGCCCCTTGGAAGACTACCTAGGGAACCCTTCTAAAGCATGAATTTTGACCATAGCTAACTACTTGGTCAACAATCTCAATTGTAGGGGCAGCTAAGTGGCACAGCGCAGTGAATAGAGCACAAGCCCTGGAGTCCAGAGAACCTGAGCTAACCTCAGACACTTAACACTTACTAGCCGCGTAACCTTGGGTAAGTCCCTTAACCCCAACCACCCTCCAAAAAGCAAAACAAAACAACAAAAAAAGTTAAAAATAACATCCCGATTGTTGTGTCACTATTCAGAGGATAAAGTCCAAAGTCCTTAGGCTGGCCTTTAAGAACCTCTGTAATCTACCCTCCATTTCTTGACTTTTCAGTCTTATCTCATACTCTCCTCCTTCACATACTCTCTTCTTTATTCAAACTCTTCTAGTTGACATTCCCCACATTCATCCTTCTCTTTTCTACCTCCATGCTGTTACCCACAATATTCCTTATGACTGGGCTATATAAACATGGGTGGAATGATACAGTGGGGGAAAACGGTTAAATTTGGAATCCAAGCACTTGCTTTAGAATCCTGGATCTGCTACATATTGACCTTGGGCAAATCTCTTGACTTCTCTCAGCCTCAGTTTCCTCTTTTGTAGAGAAGGGATTGGAGGAAAAGACTAATTTTCTTCAACTTGTAAAATGAAGGTATTAGACAAAATCAGGGGATCTAGGAGTTTTTAGCAAATGTTCTAGGCATGTGTTGGACAGTTTGATGAAGGCTATGGATGCCAAAGGCGAATATTTTAAAACACATAGCATAAAATATGTAGAATTGAAAGGAAACCAATAATGTTCCAATATAGTTATCAAAATGTTGACAAAACTTAGGAAATCTATCTTATGAAAGCTTGAACTACACAGATAATCATTTATGCCCCTCCTGTGCAGGGATGAATTGATAAATGAATGACAATTCTCTGAAATAAAAATTTAGGCATAGGACAACACATTTAATTTTAATCTGCTTTAACAATATTTTCTTCATTACTTTCTTAAGTCAAGACAGTAAAAAAGCAAACAAAAAACAACTGAAGTCATGACTGATTATTTCTGAGGTATAAAAGTTCACACTGAAATCTTAACAATTTGTGAAATCTCTCTTATGATTACATGACTGCTAACATATTTCCCAGATTTAAGTCTCTGTCCCTATGAATACGTTTCTTTGAATTCCTCTGTACTTTACCTTTGACATTTTCCCTGTACCAAGCCTTCTGTCATCTATACAGACAAAAGTGATTTTAGCCTCCAATCCTTCATGGTTTTTACTTTTAAAACTGCAACTGCTGTGATAATTGGTTCTGTATCTTTCTCATTAACCTTACTAGACTATTAGGGCCATATAGGCCAGCATTACATGTTATTCAACTTTCCCCCAAAATCTAGCATAGTAATCTTGGATTTAGTATAAGAATAGCTTAACATATATTTATATATCTATGTCTATATCATCATATCTATATCTATATGTATGTATTGCTTTGAAGTTGTCAAAGTGTGATAAATATGTGTGTATATATGTGTGTATGTATATCCACATATATATAAAGACATGAATGCATATACAAACAAATATGATATAAATATATATATATATATACATATATAATATTCCATTTTCATAAGAAGTCTGTGATGTTCTATTATTGCCCTCATTTTAAAAAATGAGGAAACAGAGGCTAGAAGAAATTTGCTAATGTGCCCGGTAGTAAATGTCTGAAGCAGGATTCAATTTACATTTTCCAGACACCAAGTCAAAAACTATTCACTTGGTCTCCTACCTGAGGTTTAGATACTTAACATGTTCAAGTGAATTAGATTCTCCCTTTTAGTCAACAACTATCCTTCTTCTAAGTGTTAAGGCTCTGGCAATGTTTCTGTATCACTGTTGCTCTACTCCTTGGCAATACACCCAGCTCCAGAGACTGGATTCCTAAACTCCGTTTCTTCCCCTCACCATATATAAGGCATAGTAAGCTTCTGGAGGCCTTCTGTCTTTCTCTTTGTGTCATGCTCTGCTAAAGCATTAGTCAGACATGAGCCCTGGGGAAGAGTCTCTGACTTTGCAGCAAAGCTGCCTAGGACCCAGTGCCTAAGAAGTAGAAGAATGAAGGGTAAGAGAGTTCCAAGGATCTGCACCCCTTGTGACTGTTTGTTTTTAGAACTGAACCGGATTTATATTACAGGGCTATAAAGTTCAGAGGCAAGGCACAAACAGCCAGGAAAATCAGAACAAGCTACCAAGGGTCAAATGCATGGCCCCTTTCTTGTTGCCAACAAAAGAGTTGACTGGTTTGAAAAAGGCACAATAAGCAGCTATTAGAAGCTGTTTACATGGTAGGGATAATGAGAGACCAAATCAGCAGGGTCATAGGGGAAAGCATCAACTCTGAGACTAGCACACAACTTTTCCTCTTTCTGTAGGGAAAAGTTCCAATATAATTTGTATTTCCAATTCAGTGGTTATTACCCAGCTTTTGGAAGGGATGGGGCTGGAGGGGATGATAGTTGTTTGAGCAGTTTATGGAATGACTATGTTTTAGGAAACAACTTCAGCAGATTCTAATAATGAGAGCTGACCTCCTCCCAGGGTTATGCCATGCCAACCTCTTTGGAAGATCATGCATGGCATTTCAGAAAATGATGCAAGGAACATCTCATTCTTTCATCATCACACAAGAAAACCTTGAAGGTGTCCTTATCTGACTCCATACATCACTAGCACATAATATTGCCAGAGTCTGGGATGGTAGAGGGGGTTGAAGGGGAGGTGCAAATTTCATTCTGATCTTCCCTGAGCTATTGCAAACAGTCATCTGTAAAGAAAACTCACTCCTGGGGAATTGTAGTAGCTCACTCAAGCCAGAAGCTAAGGGAAAAGTGTGATACAACAGAAAACACATGCAATTTGGGATCAGAGGACTGGAATTTGAAGACTGGATAATCTGCTCAGTACCTGAATAATTTTGGATAGGCCACGTAACCTCTTTAGGCTTCAGATTCCTGCTGTATACAATGAAAGAATTTAATTAGAAGACCTCCAAGGTCCATTACAGCCCTAAAGCTATGATACCATGATTAGCTTCCTCTTGTATCAGAAAAAAGTAAATCAACAAAAAGAAGGAGGAAGTCTCAAGATAGCCCTTAGGAGTTTTGGCTAATAAGCTAGAGCAAAAATGTTATAATGCATCCCAGTAGAATGTTAAGGAACACATATTGTTTCTATCTTTATATCTCTATTAACTAGTACTGTACCTTTCGAATAGTAGGCACTTAATAAATTAAATATACCTCTAGCATTGATAAAAAGGTTCCCCACATTGAAATATTATCTATTATTTTTCAAGCTCTACTCCTGTCAAAATGAGATTCATTTCCATGTTCAATGAATATCCTGGCTAAAATTTCCAACATGTTCTTTCTTTAATATTCACCTCATTCTATCTCTATACAATGGAAGTAGCAGAATTTCAGATAATTAGAAAGGGAAGAATTAGAGCAGATATGTGGGAGAGAGAAAGAGAACCATAGAAGGCAAGAAGAGACAACTGAATTGTGATTTGGTTTTCCATGAAATATCCCCCAAGATATTTGAAAAATTCTATGACCTTATAAAAGAAAAATATGTTCTATTAAGTTATTGCAATATCTATGGGATTATATAATACTGTCACACTGAAACAGAGACTCCATTTTCACTGCATTCAAAATATATCAAATATTATTGCTTTCTCTCTTAATGTTGGCATGGGACCCTCTACCATTACTTAATTATGCCTATATTTCAGGAAACGTGTGATGATTAATTATGGTTTTGTGATTCATTGACTCTTGAAAGAACCAAAATTCTTCATGATTACTGATATTGGTAATGTGATCATTTCATTATATAAGTATTGTGACTGGAAATGGACATTATCCAGTGTATTTGCATTGCACATGAGATTGGCATTCTACCTTTTTAGAGCTTTTTTGGAGTAGCTCAGAATTAATAAAGAAGATACTTATGAAGTGTTATAACTTTAGTGGAGAAGTTAACATTCTTCTTTGAAAAAGTTGGATCATATCACCAAGGGTTTAGGTAACAACTGTGGGGTAGTGGAAGGAGCGCTGTGTTCAAAGAACACAAGTTCATTTACTTGCTTTGCAATTTATACTCTTATATGGGCATGGGACATAAATGGTTCCTTCAAATAATTAAATGATTCTTCTTTATGATAATGTAACACATTACAAAGAATGAGTCCTGTAAGAAGAACAGCAGAAGAGATGGTATTTGAGAAATATATGACTAAGAGAAAATAAAAATAACAGATGATTGGTCGAGTAAAGAATAAAATCAAGAGTAACTATTGAGAAGGCTACATACTTAATTAGTATCCACAGTCTGTCAAGTGAAAGAAGGTCTCTAGAAGGTTGACTGATCCCTTGTGGATAACTTAAAGGAAGACAAGAGTAAGTCACAAGATGGGTAGGCATGGATGAGTTGCCATAGGAATCATTGGAGAAACCCACATTAATGTGACTGCAAATTCACTGCAGTGGTGGAGTCATGTGGGAGGTGGAGAGAGGGTTAGATTTTTTTTCTAATTGACCCTAAAAGACATGAGTGGAAGTTGTAGAGAGGCACATTTCAGCCTCAAGAATAAAGCAGGACCAGTAAACCAAAGTTTTATAACAATTGAATGATATCACCACAGAACTTGCATCCACCAGGAGATAGTAGGTTTTCCTTAAATGAAAATTTGGAGTGAAGTTTGGGTGGTTACTTGTTGGTGAAATCATGTAGGAAGGTCTTGTGTTCAAGTAGGGACTTGATTATATAGTTTCTGAGCTTCTTTCTAACTCTGACATTTGACTATTTTTTGTGTGACTTTTAGAAGGTCACAACTTCTCTGGTATTCTTGTATGAAGTTTTTCAACTATGAAATATGGCCTCAAAAGTTTCTTCTATCTTTAAAATATTATGATTCTACAAATAACCCTGAAAAAATCCACTGTGTACAACAAACCTAATTAAATAGTCAATAGAGGGACACCTAAATTGTCCAAAAATCAAAAACAGAACATGGACACACACACACACACACACACACACACACACACACACACACACACACACACAAACACTATAACATTGTCATTGGTTCTATCTCTTCTCTGACTCCCGGGGGTCCTATTCAGAACAAAGAATTAAATGGTTATGTGACATCTCCTTCCCACCCCTTTTATTTTTACTACTTCTCTTACCTTTTCAGAAACTCAAAGCATAAAGGTCACCTCATTAAAACAACCACAGGAGATGCCCAGTGTTTATACTTTATGGTGCTTCTCTCAAGACAATATTCACCAGGATATCCTGTTTTCCAGGAACATGCTGCATCTTCATCTGGAAATCACATAGCCCCTACACCTATTTCTGCCACTTAGAGTTCAATATTTCACAGGGTGTTTTATGATCCCACCTTCCAGCTTCTATTGCTTTCCCCCTGAAATTATCTTCTCTTAAATTTTGTATAAACTTATAGGTGCTCATCTTTTCTCCCCCAGGGGAATGTAAAGTCCTTGACGACAGAAACTATTTCCAATTTTTTACTTTTTACTCAGCACCTAGTACAGGACTGGGCACATAGGTGAGATTTAGTAAATACTTTTTAGATTAATTTTGAATTTTCATGATCTTCTAGTAAAATCATAAGCAATCCAATAACAAATGAACTATTTGATAATAAGTAATCTTCAGAAAGTATAGGCTAGTTAAAACTGATACCCTAAAGGTCAGGTAGCCTTATAGCATTTATCTTTCTATTACAAATAATTCATCTTTCCATACCATTACCCTAAAATCATCCTGATGTGGCAAGAAATGCAATATCTCTATCCACACTTTACAGCTGAGGAAATCAAGACTGTGTGATTTGTTTAGTAACTTTAAACTTGAAATGTTTTCAATCAAGTTTGGAGTTGTTATACCAAACAAACAAAAATAAACAAAAACCTAGATGAACTCAGTAGCAGTGTGCCACAGTGAAAACAATACTGGCTAGAGTGAGAGAAATTGAGGTTTAATATCTATGTGACCTTGGACAAGTCATTTAGTCTCCCTTGACATCAGATTCTTGAACCATAACAATGAGATGATTAGATTTAGGGAGGCAAGATGGAGTAGTTAATAGATATCTGATCTCTGAGCCTTGAAAACCTGCCTCTGATACATACTGACTGTATAACTCTGGGCAAATAACTTATCAGGGCTCAAGGCAACTAAACCTACCAACCTACATTGGTAGAGGAAATTTTCTCATGTGTGAGTTTCTTATGAATGAATGGACTAATGAAACCATTGGTTCAAATCATATCTCTATCCTTAGACTAGAAGGCACCTTAGGTCCTTTTTAGCTCCCTGTCTATCATTCTATGTCTCCTTAATCCAAATTTAGTGTTTCTTCCCAGTAGTGGAGAGACAGTATTATGTAATAGAACAAGCCTGAGATTTAGAGGAGAAATATTTGAGATTGAGCCCTGACTCTCCTACTTAAAACACATGTGAACTTATGCAAGTCACTTAAGCACTGTAAGCTTCTTTTCTCACTCATAAAATAGTTGGACTAAATAATCTCTAAGGTCTCTCTGACATTTTAAAATCTTTGATACCATGAATGGACATTAAATGAGTGCCAGGTCTTCTTTTATAACTTCTAAGCCTACCAAAGGACTTGACTTGGCTCTAAATAATAAATATCAATTGAAATAAATTGAATTTAAATTAGTATTAGGAATTTCTCAGTCTTTAACAGCTTAAAAGTTAAAATGGAAAGAACACTGAATTTGAAATCAGAGTATTTATACTCAAATCTTATTTCTACTACTTACTAAATATGTGACTAGGAAATAATTTTCTTCCCTCTAGGTAGGCCTCAGTTTCCTCATCTGTAAAAATGAGAGTATTTGTTCTCTAGTAGACAAATGGGTGAAGGATATGAAAAAACAGATATTGAGTGAGGTATTTCATGTTATCATAGTTGCATAACAACCATCTGAAAACTCTTTCACTAATAATAGGAGAAATGTACAATGAAACAACCCTGAGTTTTCATTGCACTCATAGCAAATTAAGAAAAGGTGAATAAAATATGGAAATAGGCAATATCAGAAAGAATGTGGGAAGATAGACTAACTAGTTGGTGAAACTATGAAACATTATAACTCTTCTGGAAAACAATTTGGAATTATGTAAATAAAGTTGTCAAAATTTCCATATACTTTAACACTAAGATTGCACTGCTAAGTAAATACTTCTTGCAGGTCATTACCAGAACAGTAAGCCTCCATATATATAAAAAATATTTTTTTGCTTTTTGGAGGGGGCAAGGTAGGGCAATAGGGGTTAAGTTACTTGACCAAGGTCACATGGCTAGTAAGTGTTAAGTGTCTGAAGTCAGATTTTAACTCAGGTCCTTCTGACTCCAGAGCTAGTGCTCTCACTGTGCCATCTAGCCTCCTCTGCCAACATATTTATAACAGCAGTTTTATGGTTGCAGAAAACTGGAAACAAAGAACATGTCTGTTAATTATGCTAAACAACTTGTGGCACATAAATATAATGGAATACTTCTGTTTTTTAAAAACAAAAGTCAATATTACAAATTTAGAGAATCATATAAAGACTCACATAAACTGATACAAAATGAAATAAAAATATTCAGGAAAACAACATATGCAATGACTGAAAAAATTTTAATGGAAAGAAAAGCAAGCACAAAATAATAATTAAAAAAGAATGCTTTTGAATCATAAAGAACAAACCTCATCCTAAGGGCGAAAATTATATGAAACCTCCTTTCCCACCTCCTTTGTGGGGGGGAAGGGGGGAAGGACAGCTAAGAGTGTGGAAACTTTCCTATAACATCATTTTAAAAAATGTTGATTGGTTTTTACTTATTTTTTTTTCATTTAGTCTGCTTTTTCTTTTTAAAATGTGTTATAAAGGATGGCTATATATTGAAGAAGAAGAGAGATATCAAAATAAAAGCTACAAATACAAATATATGTTTAAAAAAGGCCTTTTTAATGAGTTAGTTGACCTTGATGATCTTTAACTTCCCTTCTAGTTCTAAATTTATGAATTTATTATCCTTATCCCACAAAGCTTAGCATGTTCATATCTCACTTTTCCCCCAAATTTGACAGGTGGGTGCCTGCATTGGTGTTTCCTCTGTTCCATCCACTTTGCAAGATGCACTAAGCATCAGTCTGAGGTTTTGCAGATGCTCTTCACATTGGCTAAAAATAGCTATGTCATCAATATGGAGATGGCAAATGTCCCTAGCCTCCTTAATAAGCCATTAATTCATCTTTGGGAAGTAGCAGGTGAATTCTTCAGCCCAACGGGTAAGACATTAAGCATGTACACCCCATCTGGCATTACAAATGCTTTTTCTGGCTTGGAATCTTCCTTTGAAGCTCTTTGCCCAACTCCAATATTTCATCCTTTGATTTATCTATGATCTTATGGATGGAGATAGTCTTCTAATGATACAGATCTCAACACTTCCATGTCTGCCAATACAACATGATTTATCCATTGTTTTTCAGCCATTTCAGTTATGTCCAACTCTTCATGACACCATATGGGGTTTTCTTGGCAAAGATATTAGAGTGGGTTGCCATTTCTTTCTCCAGTTTCTTTACATATGAGGAAACTGAGACTAGCAGGGTTAAGTGATTTTTCTAGTTGAGTGTATGATACCATGAAGATAAGTCTTCCTAACTCCAATCAAACTCTATCCACTATGCCCCCTAGCTGCCTTGCATGACTTCATAGGGCATAAATATAGGGATTCCATACAAGGTGTTCGAGTCCATCCAGTATCATTTAGTGCATGGGCTGTCCATTTATTTTATTTTCCTTGCTATCAATATGAAATGATCTTTTATCTTATCCATCAATCTGTCTGTAAACCAATTGGAGGTGATTTTACTAATATTGGTACATCTAGAAGTACTTCTAGTTTTGGCATAGTGAATTTAGCAAGTTTTAAAACTGCATGCCATTTAAAAATTTACACAAGATCTCCTTGTATCATTTAGTTTTAGAACAAAGACTTCTAGCAAAGCCCAGGAGTTGACAGATAATTTCATAGCTCTTGGGTTTGATTTCTATGTCAACTCATTTAGAGGAAGCTTGATATAGAAGATGGACAACTTGACTCAGAGTCATGAAAGTTTGGGTTAAAATTATCTGACATATCATTATTATCTGAGCCAGTTGCTTAACCACTTGGGCTCTCAGTTTTCTAATATTTAAAATGGGGTGCATGAACTTGATGATCTCTGAGTTTCATTCTCTGGTTATATGATCTGAATTGGCATCACCCAACACCATAACAATTGTTAACAACTCATCTAACTTCCTTCAGAACCCATAGATGGGGCCACTTAATTCCCAACCGAAGAAATAGCCATGCTCTAGACACTGAGAACAACCTCTGCCTAGGTACAGGACATAAAAAAATTCTTCGTACCTCTAGTTTGGTCACATCTTGACTCAATACCTTTCCAGAAACTAGACACTTACCTTACTCATTGGCACAAAGTCCCTGACCTAGCCAGTAGTCCTAGTTGTTAGGTCCTTGTTGCATCTTTCCTTGCTGAATCACTCTCTTGACTCCATGTCTGGCCTGCCACTTCCCCAGAACTGGGGGTGTCCTCTTTTTCCTACCCCTTAGTCCAAATGACTGGACTTGTGCCTCATAGTTGACCAGGTGCTTGTTATTAGATGTCTCTAAATGGCTATAGACTTTCTCCCTCAGAAGCCATTTCTTTCTATCTGCTGGATTTACTCAGATTATCTAGTGTCTCCCATCTTTCTGATTACTATTACCTCCTACTGGATCCATCTATATCGGCAGTGTTAAACATGGGTGTATGGGCCACATTGCTACCCTCCTACTGCCAAACCAGATTAAAATGTAATGGGGAAATATTTAGCAAAATTAAAAAAAAATACAATAGAACATAGAAAGCATTAACATGGTTTTCTAAGTCAATGCATGATCACCCTCAGGGTAGGTGTAATGGCTCCTTTTCTATTTGACCTTGCTGCCACTGATGAGGGGTGGGGAATCTGAGGCCTCAAGGCCACATGTGGCCCTCTAGGTCTTCAAGTGCAACCCATTGAGTTTGGAAGCTATCAATGGCCACATTTCAGGACCGAGAGGACCACATGTGGCCTCAAGGCCACAGGTTCCCCACCACTGATCTAGAACTTTAATTTCTTAAAATAGTTAAATTGAATTACAATATTCCATTATTATCATGAATGTAATCAACACAGATTTCTCAGTCCATTACAACTTACTTTTCCAGACTTTTTAACTTGATTCCCCTCTACAAGTACCACAGTCCAGGCAAACCGGTTTTCTTGATTTTCTTCCTACCAAATGCTCCCCATCTCCTCTTTCTGTGCCTTTGCACAAGCTCTCTGCCATACGTGAAAAACACTCCCACATCATGACTGTCTCTTAGAATCCCTTGCTTCCTTAAAAACTCAGATTAAGCACTATGTTTCCTGTCCTCAACTGCTAGCACTTTTGCCTCCAACTACCCTACATTTATTTTTGTATGTACCTATGTATGTGTAAGAAAAATGGATCTTGCACCTCATTTCAATGAACAGAATACAATCGGTTTTTCTCTTGATCACTTTACAGGGTGTTACTCTCTTGGTTCAGGATTGGTAATGTTCTTTGTCCTGGTATAAAACAAGTGCCTCAGAGAAGTGGTAGGAAAGTGTAGGGGTGGTGAACTCAAGATTCAGCAGCTGTAGATTCCAGTTTGAGACCTGGAGCCCAGCCTCTCATATAGAAGTCTACCTTTTCTTACTCCTCCCCCCACACACCTAACATTAACGAGTCAGCAGATTTGCTAGATCACTAGGAGACAATGCCCCCACTTGGAAGTAGCAAAAGACACACTGTGGAAAAACAAAAAAAAAAAAAAAAAACGTAGAATAATAGTCACCTGAAGGAGAAAGTAGCTTCTATGAGGGTGGTCCCTTTCTTTTCTTTTTTAATCAATTTATTTTATTTATTTTTATTAATTTTTTTAATTTTTAATTTTTAACATTCACTTCTATAAGTTTTTAAATTTTCTCCCATTCACTCCCCTCCCCTCTCCCCAAGCCTGTGTGCAATTCGATATAGGCTCACATATACATTCCTATTAAAGATATTTTCACATTAGTCCTGTTGTATAGAAGGATTAGAATAAATGGGAGGAACTATGAGAAAGAAAACAAAATAAAACAGAGAAACAAACAAACAAAAAAAGAACATAGTCTGCTTTGCTCTGAATTCAGACTCAATAGTTCTTTCTCTGGATGTGGATAGCATTTTCCATCATGAGTCCTTTGGAAATGTTTTAGGACCTTGCATTGCTGAGAAGGACTAAGTCTATCAAAGTCAGTCATTGCACACTGTGGCTGTTACTGTGTGCAATGTTCTCCTGGTTCTACTCACTTCACTCAGTATCAGTTCATATAAGTCTTTCCAGATTTTTCTGAAGTCTACATATCATTTCTTTTTTTTTTTTTTGGAGGGGGGAGTGCAGGGCACTTGGGGTTAAGTGACTTGCCCAAGGTCACACAGCTAATAAGTGTTAAATGTCTGAGTCTGGATTTAAACTCAGGTCCTCCTGACTCCAGGGCTGGTGTTCTACTCACTGCACCACCTAGACACTCCATATCCATCATTTTTTATAGCACATGTATTCCATTACATGCACATACCCCAAATTCTTTGGTCATTCCCCCACTGATGGGCATCCCCTCAATTTCCAGGTGGCCCTTTTCACTAGAGAAGAGAACCAGCTATAGACCAAAAAAAGGGCTTTTAGTTACCAATCAGGACTTGAAATGTATCCCCTTGGCACATGTAGATCATACCTGACATTCTTATCACCATTATACTCTCTAAATTTATATCAGCTCTCCCTGTGTGCACTAGACGTTTTGAGGGAAGCTTGTAATATCAATTCTTACTCTGACACCTTGGTAAATAACTTTTGCTGAAATCTAATTTAGTCTTGCTGGCAGATTGTAAATGGAAAGCATACTAATAGGGGCTTGTGAATAACAGTACTAGGAATCTTGGACCTAGGGTTTTCTCTAAGAGGGAATAGCAGTTAGATACCTTCTAGGGGCCCTGTTCATCAATGGAAAGTAGGAATTGGAAAATTATCTCTAGATATGATATCTCCCATGGCATAATGCCTGTTATTTCAGGACAGTGCTTATGCTATTTTTGCCTTTATATCCTATCATGTACCACAGGGTTAGGAATGTAGTAGGTGTTTACTGAATCCTCATCAATTAGCTAATTGGTAGGTTTGAAGTATACATCTCTGCACGAAGTAAACACAGTCACATTTTCCCTTTTTTCAGGGAGGAATGCTCAAAACAGTCAAAATTGTCCATTAATTATTCTGAAGTGTCTGGAATTCTCCCCTTCAAATAGGAGTATCTTGTGGTAACCGTTCAACCTAGTTCTAACATAGTGGTATCTAGCTTTAACATATTCACATGGACCACTCCATGAAGACTTTTCTAATACAATTAATTAAATAAGAGGAAGAAAACTTGCTCAACATCCTTTACTTGGATATTCGAACCCTTGTGTATATATATACATATATATATATATATATATATATATTTTTTTTTTAAGCAATTGGGGTTAAGGAACGTGCTCAATGTTACACGGCCAGGCATCATTTATGTGTGAATGCCCATTTTCTGAGGCCAGGACCGCTCCGGGGTCATCCCGATGCCGAGGCTGGCACTCTTACTCATTGAGCCACCTAGCCGCCCCATCCTTGTATAATTATACCATTCTCTTGTATGGTATAACATTTTTACATAGAGTGAGAGGCAATATCAACTACCTCATGTCAAAAATTTTACATAATATAAGTATATAAAAGATAAATACAATGGGGCGGAGCCAAGATGGTGGAGTAGAAACAGCTCATCCAAGCCACTCTGCACCCAGATTCACCCCAAACTATGTAAAAGGGGTCTCTGAACAACTTCTGGAGCCCCAGCACCCACAGAACGACAAAGAGAAGCTAACCTCCCGCTGAGGACAGCCCAGCAGCCATGCAGGAAGGACCAACGAAGCACTCTGGGAGCCAGCAGCAAGCAACGCACAGAGCACAGGAAGCAGAGCTTAGCAGAGCCCAGGTCCGAGTGAGCCAAGGTTTTAGCCCCAGGGTGGCAGGGCCAGCAGCTGGCTGGAGGAACCCCAGAACACCAGCAGCAGTGACGACTCCAGAATTATCAACATAGACATGCCTAGGACAAAGTAAGAGGTTAGTGTCCTATGGACTTTGGGACCTGTATTTGGGGGAATGCGCCGGCTCCCTCCCCTGGGGGCTAGAAGCCTCTGAGGAGACACTCCATTTTGTGGTTTTCAGAGGCAGCTCCAGCTCCTGGCCTGAAATTAATTGTAGGGAGATCCAGCGATCAGTCTTGGGGGGGGGGGGGCGGTAATTGCTCTTGCTTTAACCTCCCTGGATCTAGATTGTGATCTAGGGTGGAAGTCGTGGGTGGGTTTACAGCTTGCCAGAAACAGAAGTTGCCCCCCCACACGTTCGGGATGAAAATTCCTCTATCTGGCCTTAAAGCCATAGTGTGGCAACAAGCCCAAAAGTCAGGTAATCAAGTGGCAACATGCCAAGGCAAAGGAAACAGAAAAATGCTACCCTAGACTCCTATTTTGGGGGCATAGAGCGGGAAAAGGACTGTGAGGTCAGAAGTCCTGCTCCAAAAGCCCCAGGGGAAAACATGAGTGGGTTGCAGGCCATAGAGGACCTTAAGAAGGACTTTAAAAATCAAATAAGAGAAGTGGAGGAAAAATTGGAAAGAGAAATGAGAAGGATGCAGGAAAAGTATGAAATGAGTGTCAACAGTCTGACTGAGGAAAACAACACCTTAAAAAATAGACTGACTCAAATGGCAAAGGAGGCCCAAAAGGGCAATGAGGAGAAGAATGCCTTAAAAAGTCGAATTAGCCAGATGAAAAAGAATCTCAAAAGTTCACTGAGGAGATTCATTCCTTCAGAGTTAGACTGGAGCAAATGGAAGCTAATGACTTTATGAGAAATCAAGATGCTGTTAAGCAGATCCAAACAAATGAAAGATTAGAAGGCAATGTGAAATATCTCATGGGAAAAACCACTGACCTGGAAAATAGATCCAGGAGAGACAATTTAAAAATTATTGGACTACCTGAAAGCCATGATCAAAGAAAGAACTTAGAAATCACCCTTCAAGAAATTCTCAAGGAAAACTGCCCTGATGTTTTAGATCCAGAGGGCAAAATAGAGGTTGAAAGAATCCACCGATCACCTCCTGAAAAAGATCCCAAAAAGAAAACTCCCAGGAATATTATAGCCAGGTTCCAGAATCCCCAGATCAAGGAGAAAATACTCCAAGCAGCCAGGAAGAAACAATTTCAATATTGTGGAAACACAATCAGAATAGCCCAGGACCAGGCAGTTTCTACACTGAGGGATTGAAGGGCATGGAATATGATATGCCAGAGGGAAAAAGAACTGAGAATGAACCCAAGGGTCACCTACCCAGCAAAACTGAGTATTTTGTTTCAGGGGAGAATATGGTCATTCAGTGGAATAGAGGACTTTCAAGCATTCTTGAGGAAAAAACCAGAATTGAATAGAAAATTTGACATCCAGACACAAGAAGCAAGAGATGCCTGAGAAGGTAATCAGGGAAAAGAAATCAAAAGGAACATATCAAATTTGAACTATTTACATTGCTATATGGAACAACAATAACTGTGAGTGATGATATCTTTCTCACTATGAAAATAATGGAAGAAGGGTGTGTGGTCATATGAGTGTACATATGTGAATGTGTATTTAGATGGTTACAGTTATATATGGATAGAGGGCATAGGTTGAATTTGTTGGGAAGGGAGAATACTCAAGGGATGAAATTATGAGGTGAGAGAGGAAAGTGGCAAGAGGAGATGGGGAAAGACAGGGTAGGGTAAACTATCTCATGTAGAAGAAGCAAGGGGAAGTGGTTGCAAGGGAGGGGGAGAATAGGAAGGGAAAAAAGGCAAAACCACATTCTCATTGAATTTGGTTCAGGGAGAGAATGACATACATACTAAATGGGATATCTCAACCTGCAGCAGAATAGGGGGAAGGGGGATGAGAGGAGGGATGATTGATGGGGGGGGGGCATCCTTGGGGGGAGGGGAGGTTGGAAGTACCCACTATAGAAGAGGGACAGGATCATGTGGGGAATGGACCAGGTGGGGGTGGGATGAGTGGGAGGGAATTATAAGCAGCCCTGTACAATATATCTACTATGATAATGTTTTGCATAGCTAGACATGTACAACATATACTGAATTACTTATCTCCCCAGAGGGAATGGGTGACAAGGGAGGAAGGAAATGGATCTGAAATTCAAGGTCTTAAGATTACATGTCTCAAATATATATAAATACTATTATTAATACTCTTTTGCTTATAATTGGGAGATAAGATGTGCAGGCATTGGGACACAAAGATTCAGCTTCCTCTAATGGAAAAGTCGAAGGGGGTATGGGAGAAGGTATGGGAGAGAGCAGACTGGAGGAAGCGATATCTTGTGGGACTGCTATTCTGGGAGGTTGGGTAGGGGAATAACGGGGGGAAAATGATTGTAACTCAAAATCTGGCAGAAATGAATGATGTAAAACAGAAGTTAATAAAGCATTTGTTTAAAAAAAAAGATAAATACAATGATGTGTGGAACAAGAATAAGAAAGTATTAACTGATAGGAATAGGAATGCAATCAAGAAAGCCTTCATATTGATTAGAGTTTTTAATCTTTTTTTTTTAATGTCCCACATTTTTTTGGTTCTCTGGCCCCTGTCTCAGAATGCTGTTTTTAAAAACATAAAGTGAAATATATAGGATTAGAAAATAAATGAAATGTATTGAAATTATATTGAATTATATTGATTATCTATTTTATTGAAAAAGTTTTCATTTTCTTTTAAAGTTCATATACCCCAGGTTAATATAGAAGTTTGGATCTGAGCTGAGGCATGAAGGAAATCAGAGATTCTGAGATGAAAGTGGGAATGTGAGCACCTTCCAGGCATGGGAGCCCACCCTGTACTGAATCCTGCCTGAGATAGACTAGGGCTCTGGCAATGTTCCAGAGAGCTGGGTACAGGTGAATAGACAGTTAATATTTTGGCATTGATGAGGTACCATGCTGCTTCAACTGGAACAGTTGGGGATGTAAACAGCATCTGCCAATGATGACTTTCTTTTCCTCTGAGGCAGGGTTAGATCTAAGCCTGTGACTAAGAGGTGAAGGGTTTTGTAGCACATTATTAATCTCTTGAGCCCTCCAGATCCATGTTGCTGTCAGACTCTGAGAAATTCCCCAGCAAGAATGCCAGAGAAAATGAGTAACCAACCTCAAGGTTTCTAGAAATTCTGCCTTAAAGGCAGGTAAACATGGTGTCCCACGGGAGTGATGAGGTAGAATAAAGAAGGAACAGTTTGGGGAGGAAGTCCCAAAGACAACCTAGTTTGAGGATCTTTTCACCAATAGAGGTCCCATCAAGACACACTCTTGGGAGCTAAAAGGCACATCAGAGGCTGTATTGCCCCTCATTTTATACAAAAGGAAAATGAGGCCTAGATTGCAAATGACTTTTGCAAGGTCACTTGGGTAGGAAGTAGTAATCAATTTTCAGCCCAGTTCCTGTGACTACAAATCTGATATTGATCTGTAAAATACCAAAATCAGTATAGGATTATGGGGGAAGCAAATGTCATTTTCATTTTCCTCCCCTCCTTTTTCCTCTTTTTTACAAGTGGCCCTTTCTTTTCTATGGAACACAGTAAAAAAACTAAATTTAAAAACTACAGGATCATCTTTCTTTTCCTCTTCTCAACAATTTTGACAGTTAGAGAGAAGAGTTGGATATCCCAGTGGCATTACACTATATCAATATTCTCTATCTGTATCTTCTCTCTCTCTCTCTCTCTCTCTCTCTCTCTCTCTCTCTCTCTCTCTCTCTCTCTCTCTTTCTTCCTCCCTCCCTTCTAAACTAGGGCAAAACTATGAAACAGTTAAGTTCATTGTTAGGCCATTTTCAGATAGAGAAAGAATGAAAGGATTTGAAAAGTTAAAAAGCAATCCAAGCTATCAATAAACAATAATAATAATTTACATATAAAAGCAACTCCGAGGTTCTACCTCATACTTATCAATTTGGTTAAAATGACCAAAAAAGAAAGAAAAAAAGAAAATGTATATTATATAGGGGCTATGGGAAAATGGAAACATACTAATGCACCATTGCAGAGGCCTGTGACCTAGTTCATGCATTCTGGAAAACAACTTGAAAATATACCCCCAAAGTTACTAAAACTTGCATAGTCTTAGAGCCATTAATTATATTATTAGACCAATACCCCAAAGAGATTAAAAAAAGAGAAAATGATATGTGATATATATAGTTACACCTATGCCCATAACTAATTTTGGATCTACAATATATCTACATTTTACCCCCTTCTGGGTTGACAATAAAACTAGAAACTAAGGGTATGTTCACCCATTGGAAAACCCCAAACAAATTATGAGGGCAGAGTGCTGAGCCTAAAGTCAAGAAATTTAATCTTTCTGAGCCCAAATTTGGCCTCAGATACTTGCTGCATGTGTGACCCTGGGAAAGCCACTTAACTTTAGTTTCCTCATCTGTAAAATGAGCTGCAAGAGGAAATGGCTAACTACTCCTGTGTCTTTGCCAAGAAAACCCCAAATGGGGTCAGGAAGGGTCAGATATGGCTGAAACAACCAAACAGCAAAGCAAATCATGATACATAATGATAATTGAATGTTATTACACCTTAGGAAATTATGGAATAGGCATTTTCTGAAAAACTTGGAAAAACTACTGTATTTGAAAGCAAAGTGAGTAAAAGTAAAAACAATGTATATAGTAAAGAAATAATAAAAACAACTTTGTAAGATTTGAGAATAAATGCAATGATGAGCGAGGAATTCAGAGGTCTGGTGATGAAGTGCTCCTCTTTAAAGAGAGGTGATAAAGTCAAGATATAGAAAATGTCATGAAATCTTAGACACAACCAGTCTGGGCCTTCATTTTGCATGACTATGCATATTTGTCATAAGAGAGCTGTTTGTGGGAGCCAAGATGGCAGAGAGGAAGCAATAACTTCTCTAAGCTCCTCTGTTACTAAAACTTAAAAAGTGAATCTGAATGGACTCTGGAGTGACAAAATCCACTTGCAGACGGAGTGTGCCAGAATCCAGCCCAGGAAAATACCCAGTGCATCTGGACAGGGCGAGCACAGAGCATGTGGGGTCTGCACTGCTCAGAATTAAGAGCAGACAAGCAGACTACACTAGAGAAAGAAGAAGCCCCAGCCTGCAGACTTACCAAGGAGGAATCACAGTCATCTCACCATCATCTCACAAGGGGACAGAAGGATTCATTGGAGCCAGGTAGGAGAGTCGGCCCCCAGCTGAGAGAGCCATTTCTCCTGCAGGGATCTGCCCCTGGCCTGGAAGTTTGGAAATTGCCTGCATGTATAATACAAGGGCAAAGTAAATTCTAGTTGCTCAGATCCTTCCATCCCTCCTTCATGAAGTAGAAAACCCAAAGATAAGTCTCCACCCAGATTGAAATCCCAAGCTAGTGGAAATAGCCTCAGGCTTGGGAGTCCCCCAAAATGGGTGTAACTGAGACAGCCAGGAGTCTGAAGAGAAGAGAGGGAGGGGTCCCAACAAGCCCCACCTCACTTGACCAAAAAAAGCCTGCTTATAGCCCAGGGGTATAGAAGCAGAAATCTGAAGTGGTCAGATCCATCCATTTCCACAGACTACTCTGGCCCATCTACATTCCTCTCTGAGATACCTGTCTTAGACACAAACTAGACACCCAGAGGCTACAGCATTCAAAGTCAATGACCAGGTTCTTAGCTCATAGCCTGAGAAATTCAGAAATAGGAAATCATGGGGCAGCTAAGTGGTGCAGTGAGTAGATCTTCAGTCCTGGAGTCAGAAGGACCTGAGTTCGGATCCGGCCTCAGACACTTAACACACACACAAATAAAAACCTAGTCATGTGACCTTGGGCCCCAAGTGCCCTCCAAAAAGGAAAAAAAAAGAAATAGGAAATCACAATGGGAAGAAAGGAAGCTGAGAAGAAGGGGAAGGCAATAAAATTGATGCCAGCTTACTATGTAGGTCAAGAACAACCAAATGCACAGGACATTTTGGACTCTCTACCCACACCTGAGACCACAGGACATAAGAACTGGTCTCAAGCCCAAATAGCATTCTTGGAGGAGCTTAAGAAAGATTGTAAAGACCAAATAAGGGAGGCAGTGACCAACTTGGGAAAAAGTATCAGTGAAGGAAACAAATCCTTAAAAAGTAAAATTAGTGAATTTATTGGAGAAAATACCTCTGTAAAAAAGGACCTTCAAAAACAAACTGAAGACTATAGTTAGCTAAAAATTAAGATTACTCAAATTCAAACTCAGAACTCTATGATGCACCATGAGTCAATCAAACAAAACAAGACAATTGAAAAATTGGAAGAAAATGTAAAATATCTCACTGGAAAAACTGACCTAGAGAACAGATCCAGGAGAGATAACTTAAGAATTATTGGTCTACCAGAAAGCCATGATGAAAAAAGCAGCCTAGACAACATCCTCCAAGAGATTGTCAAAGAAAACTGCCCTGAGGTCCTGGAATCAGAAGATAAAATAGTTATCAAAAGACCCCAGTTTTGGGGATAAGAATGCAGTATTCTGCATTGGTCTTTAAAATCTTTCTTAAGCTCCTCCAAGAATGCTATTTGGGCTTGAGACCAGTTCTTACGTCCTTCTGTGGTCTCAGGTGTGGGTAGAGAGTCCAAAATGTCCTGTGTATTTGGTTGTTCTTGACCTGTATAGTAAGCTGGGATCAATTTTATTGCCTTCCCCTTCTCCTTCTCAGTTTCCTTTCTTCCCATTGTGATTTCCTATTTCTTTTTTTTTTCTTTTTGTAGGGCACTTGGGGCCCAAGGTCACACTGCTGAGAAAACTGGAATACAGTATGGCAGAAACTGGGCATAGATCATTATCTAACACCATATACCAGAATCAAGTCTAACTGGGTGCATGATCTAGGTATAAAGGATGATACTGTAAGCAATCTGGGAAAGCAAGGAATAGTTTACCTGTCAGATTTGTGGAGAGGGGAAGACCTTAGGACCAAACAAGAATTAGAGAGCATTATAAAATGCAAAATGGATAATTTTGATTACATTAAATTGAAAAGCTTCTGCACAAACAAAGCCAATGTAACCAAGATCAAGAGGGAGTTGGGAAATTGGGAAAGAATTTTTACAACTTGTGTCTCTGATAAAGGACTCATTTCTAAAATTTATAGAGAATTGAGCCAAATCTATATGAATACAAGTCATCCCCCAATTGAGAAATGGTCAAAGGATATGAATAGGAAGTTTTCAGAGAAAGAAATTAAAGATATCTATAAGCATATGAAGAAATGCTCTAAATCACTATTGATTAGAGAAATGCAAATCAAAACAACTCTGAGATACCACATCTCTCCAATCAGATTGGCTAAGATGACAAAACAAAAAAATGACAAATGCTGGGGAGGATGTGGGCAAATTGGAACACTAATGCATTGCTGGTGGAGTTGTGAACTTATCCAACCATTCTGGAGAGAAATCTGGAATTATGCCCAAAGGGCTATAAAAAAATTTCATACCCTTTGACCCAGCAATACCACTTCTAGGGTTATATATCCCAAAGAGATCATAGAAGAGGAAGGAAGACCCAAATGTACAAACATATTTATAGCAGCTCTTTTCGTGGTTGCAAAGAATTGGAAATTAAAGGGGTGCCCATCAATTGGGGAATGGCTAAACAAGCTGTGGTATATGAATGTAATGGAATATTATTGTGCTATAAAAAAAAGAGGAGATGGTTTTCATATTTACCTGGAGAGGCTTATACAAACTGATGCTGAGTGAGAAGAGTAGAATCAGGAGAAATTTGTATACAATCACAGACACAACATATATGTGATGACCAACTATGAGAGACTGGACTCTTTTCAGCAATGCAGTGATATAAGTCAATCCCGAAAGACTCATGAAGGAGAGAAATGAGACATCCAAAGATATAACTAGAAAGAACTGAGCTTGAATCCTGATGGAAGCAAACTAAATGATCTTGTTCTTTCATTGTTTGGTTTTATTTCTTCTTTACCATTTTTCATCCCATCTAGTAAAATTTGCCTTTGTAATTTGACTAATGTCTAATGTGAAAGTATTTGCAGATCCTATACTGGACTATATGCTGTCAGGGGGTTGGGAGGTGGGAGGTAAAGGAAATTTGAAAATCAAGGAACTATGGAATTGAATCTTGTTAACTAAAACTTATAAATTAATTTGAAAAAAAAAAAGCAAGACCTGTTTGTTCTTTCACTCTCTCTCGCTTCCCTCCCATCCCCCTATACACCCCATTACAAACTATTACAGATTTATCAGGGCAAAGTCATATAGTAGACAAAGTGGATTTTTAGGTCATTCTCCAATGGATAAATGATCAAAAGATTTGAGCAGTTTAAAAACAAATATTCAAGCTATCAATAAACATTAATTGGAGAAATGCAAATGAAAACACTCTGGGGTTTCACCTCAAGCCTATCAGATTGGTAAAGATGATCCAAAAAGGCATAATAATGTTGGAGGGGTTACAAGAAAATGGACACATTTTCTAAATAATAATTCTCATTTTCTTAATATATGTTATGTATACATTTATATACATACACATATACATATATACCCATTTCTTTAGATATTTCTTCAGAATAAAGATAATTTAAAATGAACTGAAACAACAAAATTCATCTTTAACATCTTCCCAGTTTTGTTCAGTTGTGTCCAACTCCTTGTGACCCCATTGAGGATTTTCTTGACAAGGATGCTGGAGGGGTTTTCCATTTCCTTTTCCAGCTCATTTTACAGCTGCTTTAGTTTGTGGTGGGAAAAATGATCTGGTAAAGGGAAAAGAGACTGAAGTCAGGGAGACTAGTCAGGAGACTGTTAAAGTAGTCCACACAAAAGATGATGAAAGAACAGAACTAGTGTGGTGCCATTGGGAATAGAGGAAAGGACAAAGATTTTGTGAAGGTAGAATTTATTAGGCAAACAGCATTAAGTGACTTGCCTAGGCTAGTAAGTGTTTGAGGCCAGATTTGAATGCACAAAGATAAGTCTTCCTGACTCCAGGCCTAGCAATTTACACTCTGTGCCACCTAACTGCCACATATCAGCATCCTTCCATATTGCTTTTTTTTTTTCATTTCTTTTAAGCTTAAGATCATTAACACTTAAAGGTAGAAAAGACATCATCTAACCCAGTCCCTTCATTGTGTAAATGAGGAAACTGAAGGAGAGCTAGCAATCAGCCGAAACAAGTTCAACAAGCACTTCTTTGGTGTTTAATATTTACAGACACTATGCTGGGTTGTATGGATGGAAAGAACAAAACAGCACTTGTCTTCATGGAACTTATTTTCTACTGAATGGAAGCAACGGAAACAACAACAAACACACACATAGATAGGAATGTTCAAAGATGTACAAAGTAAATAGGAGATACAGATAGGGGTGCATGAAAACCTTCAGGGACCACCAAAGGTGTCATGGCGCTTGAGCTGATGCTAGAAGGAAGTTAGGGGCCCATGGCAAGGAGATAAAACCTGGGTAATAATACATCTAAAAAGCCTGAGAAAAAGCAACTTCGCAGATAAGAAGAGAGCCAAGATAGAGTAGCGGGGAAAATCCCAAGGATGGAAGCGTATCTGAGAGGAAGGGATATACTCCTCTTAAAAATAATTACATTTTATTTTATTTTCACTCCCAGATTCTTTCATTCCTCCTACTCCACCCATTGAGAAAGCAAAGAAAAATACAAAATACATTACAAATATGAAGTAATGTGAAATAAATTTCTTCATTAGCCATACTCTGAAAAAAAAAAAGGAAAAATTTGCTTTATTCTGACCTCTTAGTTCATCAGTTCTCTCTTTGGAGGGGGATATCATTTTCACTATGACTTCTTTTTTTCTTTTTGGAAGGGGGGGCAGGGAATTGGGGTTGAGTGACTTGCCCAAAGTCACATGGCTTGTTTTTGTGTTGTGTCTGAGGCCTGATTTGAACTCAGTTCCTCCTGACTCCAGGGCCCAGTGCTCTATTCACTGCACCACCTAGCTGCCCCCCACCTCCACTATGAGTTCTTAGAACTATGGTGGGTCATTGCAATGATAAATTACTGATCTTTCACAGTTTTCTTTGTAATATTGCTGCTACTGTGTAAATAGTTCTGTTCTCTCCACTTTAAATTAATTCATACAATTTTTCCCAGATCTTTCTGAAACTATCACCTTTAACATTTCTTACATCACAAGTATATTCCATAATAGGGGCCACTAGGTGGTGTAGGTTATAGATAGAGTGCCAGGCCTGGAGTCAGTAAGACTGATCTTCTTGAGTTCAAATCTGGCCTCAAATTCTTTTTAGCCTGGACAAGTCATTTAACTCTGTTCAACTCAGTATTCTCATCTGTAAAATGAGCTGGAGAAAGAAATGGAAAACTACTCTAGTATCTTTGCCAAGAAAACCTTCAACAGATTCATGAAGAATCAGACATAATTGAACCACAAAAATCCCATCCCACTCATATACCATAATTTGTTCAACCATTTGAAGATGAATATTCCAAATGCTGTAATATAAGAAAGCAAGACAATTCATTATCTTTCAGGTTTTTTGGGATTAAACTATGAATATTAGTTCCCAGTAGGCAGAAACACTGATTGACAGTGAACCCACAGATAGAATTCCAGAAAAGACAATGTTTATTGTCTTTTAAACTTTCTAATTGCTAGATTTCACAGGAAAACAAGCTTAGAATTCTGGGATCACGCCTGTCCAATGCATACAGTGTCAGAACATATCTTCCCTGTGTTGCTGTGATGTAGCTTTTTGTAAAAAATGGCAAAGTGCATTTCCGAATTCAATGGATAATACCTGACAATCAGCTGACTCTGTTGCTCTACCTATATATTCAGTGAGGATGAAGAAAATTCATCATGATTTTTCATCTGTTTTGATAAACACAGTACTTAGCACAGTCCCTAGAATATAGTAGGTGCTTAAAAATTGCAAATTGACTAATTGATATTGGATGGTTGAAGGTGAAAAGGTATCCCCAGTTATTCCTAATCAACTGCTTCTCCTAAAAACAAAAAATGGAAGTCCACAGATATAGTGACCTTCTTCTTGAGGCTATCATACTCACAGACTGCATCCCCATTGCTTTGGTCTATACCATGGAGATCTCTGAGAAGACTACATAGGTCTGTTCAGAGCCCAGAGCATGGAATCAAATAATTTTAGTTTAAACAATAGTTTCAATACTTATTTCCCTCTGTCACCTTAAGCAAATTGATTTACCTTTGTTTCCCTTTTTGTAAAATAAAAGGCTAGGATCAGATAGCTTCTGCAGTCCCTGTAACCACTAGATCCATAATTCTAATACAGATATATGTCTTTATATGACCATATGTATAAACACATATATGTATATAGTAGGGATAAATGTGTACACAAATACACATGAGGTATATATATATATATATACATACATATATGTGTGTGTGTGAGAGAGAGAGAGAGAAAGAGATGGAAAGAAGGAAGAGAGAAAGAAAGAAAGAAAGAAAGAAAGAAAGAAAGAAAGAAAGAAAGAAAGAAAGAAAGAAAAAAAGAAAGAAAAGGAAAGAAAGAAAGAAAGAAAGAAAGAAAGAAAGAAAGAAAGAAAGAAAGAAAGAAAGAAACAAAGAAACAAAGAGAAAGGAAGGAAGGAAAGGAGGGAGGGAGGGAGGAAAGGAGGAAGGAAGGAAGGAAGGAAGGAAGGAAGGAAGGAAGGAAGGAAGGAAGGAAGAAAGGAAGGAAGGAGGGAAGGAAGGAAGGGAGAAAAAAAAAGAAAGGGGGAGGGGGAAATAGTTTAGACATGTGATTTAATATATACAGGGAACTTCTGATCAGAAAATCTGACCACTACAGATTATCAGCTAACTTTCAATTATGGTCTTAACATGACAGCTAGAAAACGGAGAAGTTCCATAACTTTGCTAGTGTCACTATAGATGGCAGAGTTTGAATTCAGTTCTTCCTCAGGTATAAGATTAGTTACCTATCCCATACAGCATGGTGTTTTTCATAAAAATTATAACTAATGTTCATGTAATTCTTTAAATTTTACAAAGCATTTTACCTATATCATCTCACTTGAGTCTCATAATAATCCTAGAATTATGGTCTCTACTTTACTTTTAAGAAATTTGATAGTCAAAATGTTGAACTAGGCCAGCCAGGGTCACCCATCTAGTAAAAGAAGTCCAGTTTGAACCTGTCTTCCTGACTACAACATAACAAGCACATACTCTTGAGAAAATCTGGGTATGGAAATATCTATGAAATGAGAAAACAGGATTCTTCCCACTCCCGCCCTTCAGTTTTTACTTCTAAGATGGGTTCCTCTACATTAATTGCTTCCCCCATATCATATGTCCATGGAAAGTGGGCATAAATGTTGTATAAGCATTTTCTTTTTGGCCATTATTCAAGAACAAGCTACATTTCTTGTCATCTAATAACCAACTCATTTGCTATTTTCCCCCATATCACATGGTGTAAAGAAAAGGCTGACCCCAAAGTCCATCTTCTGTGGTATAGAAAGAAATAATTACTTTGTGGTTACAAATTATGTGACCAAAGGGGTGGCAAGAAATACTGGGAAGAGAGGCCCAGGCCCAGGAAAAGACGACTTGAAAGTCAATCTTCTGAGCCTCACTAATTTCTGAAGGGAACTGCATTTTCCTTCATGGTTTAATATCTCATCTTGTACTACAAATTGGGCAGAGGACAGGTATTGAATGATGTAAGATTAATGGATTCCCTAATGCCATATACTGCTAATAGCATAGAGATTGACCTGTCATTAAGGCCTCTCAGGAAATGTCTGTCTGACCACTTAATAATTTAGGATCAGCATATAAATACAGATAATTAAAAATAAAACCCAGGATTACACATCAAGAGAAACACAATTTCTTATTATTCTATCACTGTGAGAAACAGGGTGTGAACCCAGAAAGAAACCAAGAGAGGCCTTGACGTCAGCCATCCCTCATTTGGAGCAATTTAGGCCATCTTTGACTTATGTGCAAGCAGTGACCATTGATTACACTGCAGGGGTGTTTCCTCTGGTGTCCCTTTGGTCTTATTACTGTAAACAGATTTGTGTCTGTGTGTGTGTGTGTGTCTGTGTGTGTGTGTGTGTGTGTGTGTGTGTCTGTGGGTGTATGTAATTTTGTGTGTTCTCTCTAAAGTACCAAGGTTTAGTGTCTGCCTCATCACTTATAAGTGAATCGTTTCCAGTGACAAAGTTCTCTATTAACAGATAGATGAGTGTCCATCTCCCCTTTGTTTGGGGAGGAAGAGGAAGGCAAGCTTACTTCTGGGGAACGTGCTGGAAACTTTGCCAATTTCTTCTCCCTAAATGAGGGCACACATTCTAGAGAGATAACAATCTGACTGCCTGATCTACTCCTCTCTTGCTGGCCATTTGTCATGGAGCCTTTTCAATTAAAATGAACCATTCACTAAAAGGGAAAGGCACCCCAGGAGTCCTCACTTCCTCAGCAGGCAGGTCTGTTAACAGGCTTTGCCAGGGAGGTTTGAGGATTTAATGAAAGTTATTTATAATTTAGAGGTAGCAGCCTTGCATAGTTCATAGATGGTTGGCCTCAGAGTTAGGAAAATCTAGGATCCAGTCCTGTCTCTGACACATCCTGGCAGTCTGTACCTGTGCTAGTCTTAAGCTCTCAGCACTCCAAGAACTTTCTAAGACTAAATGTTTCAGAAAAATCACTGATTTTCATTGAAGCAGGGATTTGCAAGAGCTCCTGATGCTTATGGAATCAATGATTTAGAATTTGAAAAAAAAAAAAAAAAGAAAGAAAATGTTAAGTTATTTGATTTCTCTGTAGTTGTTTAGCTCAATAGACTCCACTCTCATTGTCCTAAACAATAGTGCTTCTTAATAACACTTTTTTGAGGGGGTCAGGCAAGGCAATCGGGGTTTAGTGACATACCTAAGGTCACACAGTTAGCAAGTGTGTCAAATGTCTGAGACCGGATTTAAACTCAGGTTCTCCTGACTCCAGGATTGGTGCTCTATTCACTGCATTACCTAGCTGCCCCCTTAATAATGCCTTCATTATAGCAGTGGACCCAGGCCAGGAATGGTGGATGGACTGCTAGAATCTGAACCAGAAAAACCTGATTGACATCTCAATCTGATATTTTCTAGCTCTGTGATAATAGGTATATTACTTAAGACTCTTGAATTTCAGCTTCTTTTTCAGTAAAATTGAGGATGGAAAAAAATATATACAAAGAAACATATGCATGTGTATCTATATACATAGATACACATATATGTATGTGTATATATGTATTAACTTTCCTAATCATGCCTGCTTATTGATGGACATGTTGTTACTCAATGCCCCCAAAAAGGGTGATCCCCAGAATTGAAACTCCCTTATTTGAGCTAATGTCAGTTCATCACAATATTAGCAAATGGTGTCAGGCAGGACATTTGTGTAATTTAAAGTCATTTCTAGATCATTTCTGCTTTTTGGATAAGACACTATATGGACTAACTGAGAGAGAATAAAATAGAGTCAGGAGGACTTATATCCTACTTCCTAATTGTATGAATAAGGATGAGTTCTTTAGCCTCTCTGAACCCCAAGGAAGCCCCTAAGACTAAAAGTTATCTATGGACTGATTATCCACATTGCTTTGCTCAATTAGAATATTTCTGCTTGCTAAGCCATTTTGAGACCAAGAGTCAGAAACAGAACAATGCTCTTCTTCTGTTTTCTGAGTCCCAAGTGGAGAAATTTGTCTTTGTGTATGACTTAATAGTTATCTGTTTTAGGTAATGCAATGCCATTTTAGAAATTGTCCTAACCAGCCTTCCTCAATCTTCAAAGAGAAGCCAAATTAAGTCTAAATGTAATAGGATTAGGTCATTTGGTCTCTCTTCACTCAAAATTCAGGTGACTAAAGCTGAGTTCATCCTGTCTTCTGTGTCAATTTCTGAATTGTTTTACATTGGTCATTCACGGGCCTAAGATCATCCATTGACCATTTAGCTATTTGGACTAATACTGTTCATTTATTAACATATTCACTCACTCAACCATTGTCTATTTAGTACTGCTAGGTTCATATCACTGCATTACACGGTCTATGGAGGGCAAAGAGAGGAATCAAATATAATCCCTCCTCTCAAGGAGTACATAATCTAACAGAAGATGGAAGGGTATTTATGAGTTAACAGGTTGAGGACTGGATATGGAATTGGAGAAAACAGGCTGAAATTCTTTCTCTAATGTTTATTACCTGTATAAAATTTGGTGATAGAAAAGTTATGTAAATTTCCTGTAATTCAGTTTAACATTGAAATGGGTGATCTGGGGAGTCACTTCCAGTTCTCAATTCATGGATCTATAGCACATGCACAGAAATCTAATAATGGGCATTTATATAGTGTTTTAAGATTTACAAAATACTATGCATCTATTTCATTTGACCTTCATAATAATCCTGTGGAAGAGGTCATAGAGGTATCTCCACATTTCATATCAAGAAATAGGTTAAAAATAATAGGTTCGTAGAGCTTTAAATATTGGCCCTTCAATCAATTAATCAAGTAGCGTATATTATTAAATACTATGTGTCCACAACTGTGCTTGGTGCTGAGAGATAAACAAACAAACAAAAAAAAAAAGCAAAAAGACAAAAACAAACCAACCAGCAAACAAAATCCCAACCAAGTCCTATTCTTAGGAAAATTACTTTCTCTCAAATGGTCATACAGGTAGTAAATGCCAGAACATAATTTGATCCTATAATAGTGAAGACCAATAAAAGACATATTATCTCATCATTCAGAAGGAGGGGAAAGTTATGAATGTAGGAAGAAGTGGTAAGGAAGCAAAATACCTTAGGGATCATTGGATCAATAAGGAGATGGCAGAGAATGTATTCTAATTCATTCAACCAGTCATTCCAAAAACAGATTTTCTTGAATTTGTCACTACATTGACCAAATTTCCTATTTGTTTTACCATCTGTTTGGTATTTTTTGTGTATCTTCTCTTAGTTTTGTCTTCCATATTACTTCTCTGTGGTCAAGTTGACCCCTCCCCAATGTGCATGAATCATACATCTTAAATAGAATGAGATGACATTTCCAATTTTTCTTTACTTCTTTGGAATACTAGGAATTTCCTCTTGCCCATAAAGGGAAAGGCAAGAGAAGAAGCATTTATTGAGTGCTTGTTTTGTGATAGGAACAGTGGTAAGCACCTTACAAATATTATCTCAAATGATTCTCAAAACAGCCCTGTGAGATTGGTGCTGTTACTATTTACATTTTATCATTGAAGAAACTGAGTCAGGCAGAGCTTAAGTGATTTGCCTATGGTAACAATCTAGTAAGTGTCTGAGGTTGGATTTAGACTCAATGACCTGTCCACTGCACTGCCTAGCTGCCATAAAAGACCCCTTTGCCATATTTCCAGTTGGGAAATTTTATATTATTGAAGAACTAAGTCACAAAATAGCAGGTGGGGAATGCTGACCCCTGCCTACAGCTTTTTGTGGTGTACACATACACAGCCACAGGGCTGGGTGGTTTTCTCAGAATGTGTGGGCACTGCAAGCAAGTGAACCAAAACAGACAAGAAGAGTAGATGTCAGAAAACACAACAAACAGGGAACACATGAGGCTGCCTAGTGGATTCCACACAGTCCCTAGGGGTTCTCCCTTGCCCATACACCAAACTAATTACTGTCTTTTACTTCCCCACTGAACTGTTGTGTTTAGTCATTTTTGTCATGTGCAACACTTTGTGACCTAATTTGGAATTTTCTTGACAAAAATACAAAAACTAGTGGTTTGCCATTTCCTTCACCAGTTCGTTTTACAGAAGAGAAAACTGAGGCAAATGGGGTTAAGTGACCTGACCAAGGTCATACTGCAAGTAAGTGTCTGAGGTGGATTTGAACTCAGGAAGATGAGTGAGTACAGAAGATGAGTGGGCACTCTATGCAGCACCACCTAGCTGCCCCCAATGAATTTACAAAGCTGATGTTTACTACCTGTATGACCTCAGACAAGTCTCTTAGCTTCTCTAGACATCAGCTTCCTCAGGTCCAAAATGAAAGATTGGACTCATTGACCTCTTAGTTTTCCTCTAATTTGAGATCTTTGCTCCTAATTTAGCCTGTTTTTTCTAAGAAAGGAAAGGGGAATTAGAAAATGGAGAATTATTTGTGAAATTAGGTGTGTATTGTGTGTGTTTGTATGTGTGTGTGTGTTCCAAAGCATTACATCTTTGATGATAGAAGGAAAACAGAAAAAAAAAAGTCACAATAGGGGAGGTGGAGGTAGCAGATGTTAGGACAGATTGTGTGCCTTCTCCCAGCCTCCAATCCTGAATGTAAAAAGAAAAGGGGGAGAAAGAGGGGGAAAGAGACAGAGAAAGCGAAATCCCTATTACCTTCCAACAGGGGGCATTTCAGGCCTCCTTTGTCAGTAGCTGAGCCATTTAGTCCCTGAAAAATAGATCCCAAATGTTCCATCATCTGCTTTCCTTCTCCACTGACAGCCAGCATAAGACAATTGGCCTCTTGCCTGGACCATCTCACACTGTGGGCAGTACCTTTACATAGTTTAAGATTGGGCGTCATAGCTTTCAAAGGTAATCCTATGGTCCAGCCTGTGCATCTGCTCCTCCTCCCCTGGAACTGGACTGGGCAGCCGTTCTTTTAAAACTAAGATCTATTTTTAAATGGTAACTTGTTTTTTCCATTTTTGCACTTTCCCATTTGTGAGGCATTTTGAACTACCCTTTCATTCACACCTTGTTGTGGGATGATGGCTTATGACGCACAAAGGATTTTCTTTCCCAGATGAAAACCCCCCCTCTCATGTAAAAAGCTTCAAGAAATTAAAAAGAGGGGGGAAAGTCACTTCAGTAATGAAATGAATATAGCATTAGAAAACATTAAGTTACACAGATGAAAAGCATACAATTGGGTCAACAAAATGCAAAACAATTGATTGACATATGAAAAGTCCAGTTAATCAATGTTTAGTCTCCCTATACATCTTCAACAAAGCAATATCCTTGATTTACCAAAATCAAAACAAAACAAAACAACAACAACAACAAAAAGAACACAATTGGTAAGTTACATCTCTTTGTGTTCTGTAGATAGAACCAGAGAAGGTGTTTTAATATTTCTGATATTCTAATCTTAAACTTTTTGGTCTTCTTTTTGCATGCTTTGACAAAGTCTACTAATGAACACTCTTACATAAATCTCTTTGAGCGTCAAAGTGAGTTCAGCCAAGGGACCAAGGTATGTGAACCCCTTAGGCCACAACTTCATCCACAAGCCCAATGTTTAAAAGAAAATCAATTTCTATGAACTTGCCACCACATGAATTTAACTAAAATTTTAAAGTACCTCTTTCTATTCTAAATCTGCATCTTATCTTGGGGGCAAATGATAACCATAACTTGAGGACCTGCTGTGCAGAATACCCACTTTCTTTCATTTGTTTTACTATTAACATTTTCAATTTTAAAGACTGGCCCCTGGTTTTACTACTATATGACTAAATTTTACAAATGTCTATCATTTCCTTTTTGGCCTCTATTTTTTTTTAAACAAATACTTTATTAACTTCTGTTTTACATCATTCATTTCCGCCAGATTTTGAGTTACAATCATTTTCCCCCCATTATTCCCCTACCCAACCTCCCAGAATAGCAGTCCCACAAGATATCGCTTCCTCCAATCTGCTCTCTCCCATACCTTCTCCCATACCCCCATCGACTTTTCCATTACAGGAAGATGAATCTTTGTGTCCCAATGCCTGCACATCTTATCTCCCAATTATAGGCAAAAGAGTATTAATAATAGTATTTATATATATATTTGAAACATTTAATGTTAAGACCTCGAATTTCAGATCCATTTCCTTCCTCCCTTGTCACCCATTCCCTCTGGGGATATAAGTAATTCAGTATATGTTGTACATGTCTAGCTATGCAAAACATTATCATAGTAGATATATTGTACAAGGCTGCTTATAATTCCCTCCCACTCATCCCACTCCCCACCTGGTCCATTCCCTACATGATCCTGTCCCTCTTCTATAGTGGGTACTTCCAACCTCCCCTCACCCCAAGGATGCCCTCCCATCCATCATCCCTCCTCTCATCCCCCTTCCCCCTATCCTGCTGCAGGTTGAGATATCCCATTTAGTATGTATGTCATTTTCTCCCTGAACCAAATTCAATGTGAATGTGGTTTTGCCTTTTAGCCTTCCTTATTCTCCCCCTCCTTTGCAACCACTTCCCCTTGCTTCTTCTACATGGGATAGTTTACCCTACCCTGTCTCTCCCCATCTCCTCTTGCCACTTTCCTCTCTCACCTCATAATTTCATCCCTTGAGTATTCTCCCTTCCCAACAAATTCAACCTATGCCCTCTATCCATATATAACTGTAACCATATACACACACATTCACATATGTATTCATATGACCACACCCTTCTTCCATTATTTTCATAGTGAGAAAGATATCATCAGTCACAGTTATTGCTTTTCCATATAGGAATGTAAATAGTTCAACTTTGATAAGTTCCTTTTGATTTCTTTTCCCTGATTACCTTCTCAGGCATCTCTTACTTCTTGCGTCTGGATGTCAAATTTTCTATTCAACTCTGGTTTTTTCCTCAAGAATGCTTGAAAGTCCTCTATTCCACTGAATGACCATATTTTCCCCTGAAACAAAATACTCAGTTTTGCTGGGTAGGTGACCCTTGGGTTCATTCCCAGTTCTTTTGCCCTCTGGAATATCATATTCCATGCCCTTCGATCTCTCAGTGTAGAAGCTGCCAGGTCCTGGGCTATTCTGATTGTGTTTCCACAATATTGAAATTGTTTCTTCCTGGCTGCTTGTAGTATTTTCTCCTTGATCTGGGGATTCTGGAACCTGGCTATAATATTCCTGGGAGTTTTCTTTTTGGGATCTTTTTCAGGAGGTGATCGGTGGATTCTTTCAACCTCTATTTTGCCCTCTGGATCTAAAACATCAGGGCAGTTTTCCTTGAGAATTTCTTGAAGGGTGATTTCTAGGTTCTTTCCTTGATCATGGCTTTCAGGTAGTCCAATAATTTTTAAATTGTCTCTCCTGGATCTATTTTCCAGGTCAGTGGTTTTTCCCATGAGATATTTCACATTGCCTTCTAATCTTTCGTTTGTTTGGATCTGCTTAACAGCATCTTGATTTCTCATAAAGTCACTAGCTTCCATTTGCTCCAGTCTAACTCTGAAGGAATGAATCTCCTCAGTGAACTTTTGAGATTCTTTTTCCATCTGGCAAATTCGACTTTTTAAGGCATTCTTCTCCTCATTGCCCTTTTGGGCCTCCTTTGCCATTTGAGCTAGTCTATTTTTTAAGGTGTTGTTTTCCTCAGTCAGGCTGTTGACCCTCATTTCATACTTTTCCTGCATCCTTCTCATTTCTCTTTCCAATTTTTCCTCCACTTCTCTTATTTGATTTTTAAAGTCCTTCTTAAGGTCCTCCATGGCCTGCAACCCACTCATGTTTTCCCCTGGGGCTTTTGGAGCAGGACTTCTGACCTCACAGTCCTTTTCCCGCTCTATGCCCCCAAAATAGGAGTCTAGGGTTGCATTTTTCTGTTTCCTTTGCCTTGGCATGTTGCCACTTAATTGCTTGACTTTTGGGCTTGTTGCCACACTATGGCTTTAAGGCCAGATAGAGGAATTTTCGTCCCGAACGTGTGGGGGGCAACTTCCGTTTCTGGCAAGCTGTAAACCCACCCACAACTTCCACCCTAGATCACAATCCAGATCCAGGGAGGTTAAAGCAAGAGCGATTACCCCCCAAGACTGATCGCTGGATCTCCCCACGATTTGTAGGCTGGGAGCCGGAAATGCCTCTGAAAACTACAAAATGGCGTGTCTCCTCAGCGGCTTCTAGCCCCCAGGGGAGGGAGCTGACGCATTCCCCAAATACAGGTCCCAAAGTCCATAGGACACTTACCTCTTACTTTGTCCTAGGCAAGTCTATGTTGATAATTCTGGAGTCTCCACAGTTCCTGGTGTTCTGGGGTTCCTCCAGCCGGCTGCTGGCCCTGCCGCCCTGGGGCTAAAACCTCAGCTCACGTGGACCTGGGCTCGGCTCGGCTCGGCTCCTGCGCTCTGCGCGCTGCCGGCTCCCAGACCGCTGCACTGGTCCTTCCTGCAGGGTGCTGGGCTGTCCTCAGCGGGAGGTTAGCTTCTCTGTGTCGTTCTGTGGGTGCTGGGGCTCCAGAAGTTTTTCAGAGTCCTTTTTTACATAGTTTGTGGAGAATCTGGGGGCAGAGAGGCTTGGACGAGCTGTTTCTACTCCGCCATCTTGGCTCCGCCCTTGGCCTCTATTTTCAAGGTTATATTTGTCCTGCTATTAAAATTTTCAGATTTCAAAGGAAGTTCATTGGTATTAGTTTTATAGCATTACAACCTGTAATTTTTTTTTTTGTTATTTCCTTTTAAGCCTTCATCTTCCAAGATGAAAGTCTTCATGATAATAACCTTACTGATGGTAACAAGAACCCTTAATACTTGCCATAGTCTTTACAATTATGAAGACTACTTCATCTTACTCTATTAAGACTACAATATACTTCATCATCATCATCATCATTTATAGTCACATGTAAGCTACCTGAGGACAGAACCTTTTTATATTTCTTCAGTATTTAGAACCATTTCTGGCACATAGTAGGTGTTTAAGAACTGCTGCTTGTGGGATTGAAATGACAGTTACTCCTATGAACTTCTCATTTCGATTACCTGAGAGCTCACTCTGTTTTTATTTTCTTCTAAATCTTTGCAAGTGAGTTGGACTCTTTTCAGTTTCCCCTCTTTGCTCCTCATTTCTCATTCATGTACTTTAATCACAGCATTTATAAAAGTACTTGACATGGCAGGTAGTTACTATTAGTAGACTAGTAAAATGGCCGCTTCTTGAGGGCTTTGACTATCTTTGTTGTTTTTTTTTTTTTTGCATAGTCCTTATTTTAATATTTCTTAAATAACATACATTTAATACTTTGTTTCTTCATCTAGTCATTAATTCATTGTAACAATTTATCCTCTTCAACTTAAAGTCACATTATCCCTGAGGGGAATATAAATGGCAGCATGTTTATTGTTTGTTGACTGGTACTGAATAAACAAACATTTGGCTCAATTTATCAAAACTAGTCTTGAGGGTTTTCTGCCAGTGATATGTCTATTATGCATATGTCAAGATCATACAAAATTCCTAATTAGATGGAGCCACAAAGATATTTCTGCTTAAAGATTCTCTGATTGAAAAACCTGGAAGACTTACATGAACTGATGCAAAATGAAGTGAGCAGAATGATAACCTTGTACACAGTAACAATATTGCATGATGATTAACTGTCAATGACTTAGCTTTACTCAGCAATAAAATAATCAAAAACAATTCCAAAGGTCTTAAGATGAAAAATGCTATCCACCTCCAAAGAAAGAATTGGTGAAGTCTGATGGAAATGTATTTTTAATGTTTCTTTTTCCCTAGGTAGTTTGATGATGGATGAATAGAAAGATGATAGAGAGATAGATAGATAGATAGATAGATAGATAGATAGATAGATAGGTAGATAGGTAGATAGATAGAACCAAGGGAAAAACTACAGATGGACAGTGAATTGGACAAAAATTTAACAGGAGAAAGAAATTAGGATGAATTATATTTGGAAAATTGTTCAACAATATCAATGAATCCCAAGTTGTTCCCTACATCCCAAGTTCATCTTTTTTAACACTAACGTTCTTACTCTTGCTCTCTATGGGGACACACCTTGGATTGCCATAATTTGTGAAGAATCAAATTTTTGATGGGAGATAGGAAGAAAAAGAGATAGGGTGGATATCAATAGACTGTAGCATATGGAATGGAAGATGTGTATGAAACAAATCCTTAAAATATATTATTTGGAAATGTATTATGCAAAAGGGGGATAGAAAGGTTAGAGTGGATAAGAAATGAATAGTCCTGGTATCCATGGGATGCTAAAAGACATGACAGAGGATCTCCATAAGAATGTGCAAGGAACACATTCTTAAGGGATAATTCATGGAAGAGCAGAACCAAAAATTACATGAATAGAGAAGGCATAGAACTAATGAAGGGAAGATTATGTGGATTCAGTCTTATATTTTTTGATGTATTGAAATATGTTTGGATACTCTTTATTTCATTTATTTTATTTGAATGCTTTATCAATTAGTCAACAAGCATGTAATAAGCACTTACTATGAACCAGGTCATTGTACTTTCAATTCCAGTGGTAAATAGTTAAAGCATGAATAAAACCAGGAACCTCAGTCTTGAAACTCCATAACTGTCATGACTCTAGAAGAGTTTTGTGACCCTCGACAAAGCACTTGACTTTGTTAAGGCTCAGAGAACTCTAAGAGATATATCTATTAAGTTATAGTCAGATTGTGATATGGCTTGGTGGAGAGAAGTTACACATTAAGAAAATCACAGACACTTAGTATACTGACACAACAGCTGTTATTTGTAATGGCTTCTTAATTTCCAATTTCTGATCTGATTGTGTGAATCCAGTACATGAGGGTATGAGATATCTTTACCTGGATCATTGATTAGGCAAAGGAAGTCAGAAGAGCTAAGCTATGTTCAGAATAGAAGAGAGTAAGAGAGACAGGATCTTCACACCAAAAGATCAAAGTAGAGACTTAAGTGGCAAAGACAAACCATGACTCTGAAATGAACAGCCATGGCCTGAACGTGAAAGAAAGGGAGAATTATTAATGAGCTAGGGTCAGAAAAAACACAGGGGAAAATTGAGGTATGAGTGTTAGAGACAGAGAGGGAATGTCAGTTTGTTACATCCAGTCACTGTTCCAGTTCAGTGTCCTTTTAATGGAAGGATGGTGACCATTTCTACTTCTTAAAGAGATGGAGATTAGCTACAAGTCATGCTCCATATTTATAGAATGGATCCATATATACAATATTTGACACAAAATAAATGGAAGTTTTCACAAATCTGATTTTTATAAGCTGAGGGAGGTCTTAATCATGCTTGAATATCACAGATACAATTTGAGCCATAATGGTCTCCCCAGGAGCAACAGAAGCTCTAGCAAAAGGTTCCATATAAGTCACCAACATTCTGAAAGAACTTGACTCTGTTACCCTGGATGCTGGTACTGTAGGATTAAAGTCAAACAGTTCCACTTGAATGCTCTCTGGTTCTCCTTAGACTAATTCTCCCTCCCTACAGAAAAGCTCAACAACACTCCCTTCCCCCTGGCCAGCCCCAGCATCATCTCACCCAGGTTAGAGAGGACTTCTAATGTTGTATGAGAGGAGGGACTCCTAAGAGTCAACCTCCTATGTCTTTTCTCCATAAGTCAGACTTTATCTTTACAGGTAGATAGAGGAGCCCCAGGCTGCCATTGGTGACCCCAGAGATAATTCTTTTAAAGTTAAAGTCTTGGGGGCGGAGCCAAGATGGCAGAGTAGAAACAGCTCATCCAAGCCACTCTGCCCCCACATTCCCCCCAAACGATGGAAAAGGGGACTCTGAACAACTTCTGGAGCCCCAGCACCCACAGAACGACACAGAGAAGCTAACCTCCCGCTGAGGACAGCCCAGCAGCCCTGCAGGAAGGACCAGCGCAGCGGTCTGGGAGCCGGCAACGCACAGAGTGCAGAGCACAGGAGCCCAGCTGAGCCCAGGTCCCCGTGAGCCGAGGTTTTAGCCCCAGGGCGGCAGGGCCAGCAGCCAGCTGGAGGAACCCCAGAACACCAGGAGCAGTGGCAACTCCAGAATTGTCAACATAGACATGCCTAGGACAAAGTAAGAGGTTAGTGTCCTATGGACTTTGGGACCTGTATTTGGGGAATGCGTCAGCTCCCTCCCCTGGGGGCTAGAAGCCGCTGAGGAGACACGCCATTTTGTAGTTTTCATAGGCATTTCTGGCTCCCAGCCTACAAATCGTGGGGAGATCCAGCGATCAGTCTTGGGGGGTAATCGCTCTTGCTTTAACCTCCCTGGATCTGGATTGTGATCTAGGGTGGAAGTTGTGGGTGGGTTTACAGCTTGCCAGAAACGGAAGTTGCCCCCCACACGTTCGGGACGAAAATTCCTCTAGCTGGCCTTAAAGCCATAGTGTGGCAACAAGCCCAAAAGTCAAGCAATTAAGTGGCAACATGCCAAGGCAAAGGAAACAGAAAAATGCAACCCTAGACTCCTATTTTGGGGGCATAGAGCGGGAAAAGGACTGTGAGGTCAGAAGTCCTGCTCCAAAAGCCCCAGGGGAAAACATGAGCGGGTTGCAGGCCATAGAGGACCTTAAGAAGGACTTTAAAAATCAAATAAGAGAAGTGGAGGAAAAATTGGAAAGAGAAATGAGAAGGATGCAGGAAAAGTATGAAATGAGGGTCAACAGCCTGACTGAGGAAAACAACACCTTAAAAAATAGACTAACTCAAATGGCAAAGGAGGCCCAAAAGGGCAATGAGGAGAAGAATGCCTTAAAAAGTCGAATTTGCCAGAGGGAAAAAGAATCTCAAAAGTTCACTGAGGAGATTCATTCCTTCAGAGTTAGACTGGAGCAAATGGAAGCTAGTGACTTTATGAGAAATCAAGATGCTGTTAAGCAGATCCAAACAAACGAAAGATTAGAAGGCAATGTGAAATATCTCATGGGAAAAACCACTGACCTGGAGAATAGATCCAGGAGAGACAATTTAAAAATTATTGGACTACCTGAAAGCCATGATCAAGGAAAGAACCTAGAAATCACCCTTCAAGAAATTCTCAAGGAAAACTGCCCTGATGTTTTAGATCCAGAGGGCAAAATAGAGGTTGAAAGAATCCACCGATCACCTCCTGAAAAAGATACCAAAAAGAAAACTCCCAGAAATATTATAGCCACGTTCCAGAACCCCCAGATCAAGGAGAAAATACTACAAGCAGCCAGGAAGAAACAATTTCAATATTGTGGAAACACAATCAGAATAGCCCAGGACCTGGCAGCTTCTACACTGAGGGATTGAAGGGCATGGAATATGATATTCCAGAGGGCAAAAGAACTGGGAATGAACCCAAGGGTCACCTACCCAGCAAAACTGAGTATTTTGTTTCAGGGGAAAATATGGTCATTCAGTGGAATAGAGGACTTTCAAGCATTCTTGAGGAAAAAACCAGAGTTGAATAGAAAATTTGACATCCAGATGCAAGAAGTAAGAGATGCCTGAGAAGGTAATCAGGGAAAAGAAATCAAAAGGAACTTATCAAAGTTGAACTATTTACATTCCTATATGGAAAAGCAATATCTGTGACTGATGATATCTTTCTCACTATGAAAATAATGGAAGAAGGGGGTGTGGTCATATGAATACATATGTGAATGTGTGTGTATATGGTTACAGTTATATATGGATAGAGGGCATAGGTTGATTTTGTTGGGAAGGGAGAGTACTCAAGGGATGAAATTATGAGGTGAGAGAGGAAAGTGGCAAGAGGAGATGGGGAGAGACATGGTAGGGTAAACTATCTCATGTAGGGGAAGTGGTTGCAAAGGAGGGGAGAATAAGGAAGGCTAAAAAGGCAAAACCACATTCACATTGAATTTGGTTCAGGGAGAAAATGACATACATACTAAATGGGATATCTCAACCTGCAGCAGGATAGGGGGAAGGGGGATGAGAGGAGGGATGATGGAAGGGAGGGCATCCTTGGGGTGTGGGGAGGTTGGAAGTACCCACTATAGAAGAGGGACAGGATCATGTAGGGAATGGACCAGGTGGGGGGTGGGATGAGTGGGAGGGAATTATAAGCAGCCTTGTACAATATATCTACCATGATAATGTATTGCATAGCTAGACATGTACAACATATACTGAATTACTTATCTCCCAAGAAGGAATGGGTGACAAGGGAGGAAGGAAATGGATCTGAAATTTGAGATTGTAACATTAAATGTTTCAAATATATATATAAATACTAAAAAAAAAATAATAAAGTTAAAGTCTTGGAGTAAGAAAAAGAAAATCCCAAGGAAACAGGCAGGTGTTTCGGGGTGTAAGATTTACAAGGAATTATCACCATCACCATCCCCATCCCCATCACCATCACCATCATCACCATCATCATGATCATCATCATGACCATTTTCATCTTCATCATTGCTATTATTATCATTATTTACATAGATCTTTATGTTTTGTAGAGTGCTTTAGTTATATCATTCGGTTTTCACAATGACTCTGTGAGTTAGATGTTATTATTATCCCCTTTATAGTGATGAGAAAACTGAGATAGAGAGAGGCATCACACATATCAAGCATTTGAGGCAGAGTTCAAAATCAGGTATTTTTTTTCTAACCTCAAGTTGCAGCTTCTAGCTACTACATCAAAAATATTCCCAATAGATTTCTGAACTTTGCAGCTGAGTGACAGGTTACCCTGGGAATGGAGAGAAGGTAATGAATGGGTTTGGAGAAGAAGGCAAATGAGGATATCCTGTATGTGTTGGCTTCCTTTTAAAGTTCAACAAGTCGATCTCCCCAAGTTAGTTTGCCATTCTAAATTTTCCCACTTTGCTGGGTAGTTTTCAACTCATTACGTGTCATGGCTTATCATTGTGTGTGTTTGTGTATGTGTGTGTGTGTGTGCAGCAGAAACTATGAATTTACTTGAATACAACAATACCAACAAGTTGGCAACAAGCTCCTTCCTTATTGCTTTAAAATTATATATACGTTTGCATGTTTGATGAATTTTAATGGATATCTATCTACACACGTGTGTGTGTTTGTACATGCATGTAAATATAGACTATATGTAGTTGTATCACTTTTCAAGCCTTCATTTTGACTACATTGGTAGATGGTTAGAAAGGCTAGATGGTTAGAAAGGATATGACCTCCATTCATTGACATAGGAACCTCCCAGGTTAACTCAACTATCTATGTAAGCTACTGTATGTATGGAAGACAGGTTTCCTTATATACCACACACACTCCTCTTTGGATAGTTCAGTTTATATTAAGACCTTCTCTGAAATTTATAGGTTTGGAAAGTTGCCTAAGCTTTAGAAGTTAAGAGACTTATCCAGAGTCATATAAGCAGTATATATCTAAGGCAGAACTTGCACATGGGTCTTACTGTTTCTTAGATCAATTTATCTACTATGCCAAGATGTATTAGAGGACTTCTGCCAGAGCTGTATCTAGCTAACAGGTCCCAGGGCACTGACATCTTTGAGGGTTGTAATTCTCTGCAAAGGTTACCCCTATCTCCTCAATTTATTGTATTGTATCAGTGTACTATTGTACTAGTATGCACCATAGTGCATCATTACTAGCCCTGAACCCCATCCCCTTTCTTGAGTCTTACCTTTCCCAACTAATACTTATTAGACACCTACTATTTGCAAGGCGCTGTGCTCTCTGCCTACAGGATGAGAGCAGGAGTGCAGTTTCTTTGGGAGAAAACCTCATTGGAGGGAGAACTATCATCAGTGAAACCTCTCCAACAATTTTTGTCCCAAGCAAAAAAAAAAAAAATCCTACTTATGGCTCTGACTTCTATCCTACATGCACTCATTTTCTCTCAGTGCTCGGGGGGGTTAATGTATGTAATTGTATATGTATTTGTATGTGTGTATGTATGTATGTATGTATGTATGTATGTGTGTGTGTACTGTATGTGTACACAAATGTATGTGTGCAGAAGGGATGTGTGTATGTGTGTATGTATATGTACATGTATAGGTATGTGGGCATGCATACATATAGACTCATGTGTTTATATACATAAATTTATATGTCTATACATGCATATGCATACATGTGTGTATATAGTCTTAATAACATCCCAACCTTGCACTATATACACAATACATATCCATACACACAAACATATATGTGTGTACATATATGTATGCACATGTGTGTTTACATGTGTGTATGTATGTATCTACCTATCTCCTTCATCCCATCCCAAGATTACACTATTCAGAGTTTCTCGCTTAGCCTACTGGAATGCACTGTCTCTTGATTCGTGCTTCATAATACATTGGCATCCCCAGATTTTCTGCCTCTTTGCGTTTTATGGACAGGTCAAACCATTGAGTAATTTGCATCCTACAAGCTGCAATTGAACTTGTTTTACCGGATCATTAAACACATTGGCATTCGCATTTACAACCATTTTCCGGCTTGTTGGTTCTCATCTATTTCATTCACAATTTAACAACTACATGAAGACATTCCAGTTAACTCCCCTCCACATGATCCCTCCCTCCCAAGGAGAAGCTGGGGAAGCTTTTAGGCAGTAAATGCTTTCCAACAAGCCTGTCCTTGCCATTCAATGGCCTGAGTCATGATTTACCACTGTGGGTCTTGGTTTCTCACTAGCTGGGCCAATTCAGAATAAAAATATGTAGGAGATAGAATTTTTTAGAAGCCTTCTGTGATGACCTGCTTGGTTTTCTGCCTCCATAGCCACAATTGGAATCCAAAGGGCATCTAGATAGCCCAGACTGTAAATGCAGAAGAATCAGTGATTAGGTCCAATATAAACTGCATTGTAAGTTTGCTAATCTCTATATTAAGAATGAGTAACTTTGTGGCACAGTGGATAGATCATTGGGCTTAAGATCAGGAAGACTTAGCTTCCTGAGTTCTGCTTTCAGACACTTTTCAGCTGTGTGACAGCTGGACAAGTTGCTTAACCCTTTTTGCTTCAGTTTCCTCATCTGAAAAATTAAATGGAAAAGGAAATTGCAAAGCACTCACGTATCTCTGCCAAACACACACACACACACACAAACACACATATGCACACATTCACACACGCACACATGCACACACGCACACATGCACACATGGACACACACATCCCCCCCCAAAAAAAAACAATCCAAAACAAATAAACGATAAAACCCAACAAAATTAGTCAAAAATAGTCTAAAATGACTGAACAGCAGTAATATTAAAAAACAAATTTTTCTTCTAAATTGGGAATAGAAAACTTTGAACCTAGGCATCTTGAATCCCATTCCCAAACCCCCTGACTAGAGCAGCCCTCAGAGCTTTGGGCCTTGGTAATGTGAATTCTGCTCTAAACCTCTTGGGTTCAGTGAATGCTTACTTACATTTCAGGAACCACCCAAGTATAGGTGTAGCTTTAGTTGAATAGCCTCATAGCTGATGGTCTTTTATGTATTGTTACATTACTTTTGTGGCTTCCATATAAATACTAGCATATTCTGGAAAGTATGTTCACATTTATCTCTTTTTGCTTGAGAGGTTCACTCCATTATGACAAGATTACCCTCATGGCATTCAGTGAGATATTTCAACTTCAATAAGTAGTTAAGATTTTAGGAATGTTTTGAATTTGGGGATTGTTGTTATTCACTCATTTCAGTCATGTCCAGGTCTTTGTGATTCCATTTGGAGTTTTTTTGACAAAAATACTGGAATGATTTGCCATTTCCTTCTTAAGCTCATTTTACAGATGAGGAAACTGAGGCAAACAGGATTAAGTGAATTGACATAGGTCACACAGTCAGCAAATGTCTGAGATAGGATTTGGACTCTCAAAGATGTCTCTTCCTGATTCCAAGCCCAGTGCTTTTTCCACAATGCCACCTACATTGAATTGGGGGATCAAGAGCTAATTCTATTTGGGTAAATCTGTACTAACAGAACTCTGTAGAATAAGGAGACAAGTGAGGTCACCCAGAAAGAAACAAAGGCACAGGGGAAAAGACTGTCTACTCTCTGCAGAGAAATGCATCCTTACTCTGAGCTCACTATCTTAGAATGATGTTTCTGTGTTGTGGTGGGCATGGGATTTCCCATGGTATGAGTGTTTTGATAAACTAGATCATGTTGGTGGCTAGCAGTGCCACCTAATTGTTAAAGATTCCTTGGGGGTGGCTAAATGGAGCAGTGAATAGAGTACCAGCCCTCTAATCAGGAGGACTTGAGTTCAAATCTGGTGTCAGATACTTAACAGAAAACTAGCCTTGTGACCAAGTCACTTAACCCCTATTGCCCTACTTTCCCACCTCCAAAAATAGCCAAAAAAAGAAGATAACTTACTTTATACCAAAATATTCCTGGAAATGGAATAATTTCTCCAGATTAAAGTCATCCTTGCCTACCTCTTGCTTCCAAATAGTCAGTCATTCAATAAGAATTTATTAAGCTTCTACTATGTGTAAGGAACTATGGAGGAAACAGTATTTGCTGGGCTGCTGTTTTTTTTTTTTAATGCTTTATTAACTTGTGGTTTACATCATTCATTTCTGCCAGATTTTGAGTTACAATTTTTCCCCCATTTTCCCTTTATCCACCACCATGGAATAGCAGTCCCACAAGATATCCCCTCATCCAATCTGCTCTCTCCCATAACTTCTCCCATACCCACTTCAACTTTTCCATTAGGGCAAGGTGAATCTCTGTGCCCCAATGCCTGCACATCTTATCTCCCAATTACATGTAAAATATTATTAATAATACTATTTATATATATTTGAAACATTTAATTTTAAAACTTCAAATTCCAGATCCATTTCTTTCATCCCTTGTCACCCACTCCCACTGGAAAGATAAGCAATTCAGTATATGTTGTACATGTATATCTATGCAACACATTACCATAGTAGATATATTGTAAAAGACTGGCTATATTTCCCTCTCACCCATCCCACCCCCCACCTGGTGCATTCCCTACTTTGATCCTGTCCCTCTTCAAAAATGGGTGCCTCCAACCTCCCCTCCCCCCAGAATGCCCTCCCCTCCATCACCGCCCCTCTCATCCCCCTTCCCCCTACTCTCCAGCAGGGTGAGATATCCCATTTAGTATGTATGACATTCTCTCCCTGAGCCAAATTCAATGAGAATATGATTTTGCCTTTTTGCCTTCCTGTTCTTCCCATCCCCTGCAACCACTCCCCCTTACTTCTTCTATATGAGATAGTTTACCTTACCCTGTCTCTCCCCATCTCCTCTTGCCACTTTCCTCTCTCACCCCATCACTTCACCCTTTAAGTATCATCCTTTCCCAACAAATTCAACCTGTGCCCTCTATCCATGTATAACTGTAAAATTATATACACACATTTACATATGTATTCATATGCCCATATACCCTTCTTTCATTATTTTTATACTGAGAGAGGTTTCATCAGTCACAGTTATTGTTTTTCCATGTAGGAATGTAAATAGTTCAACCTTGATCAGTTCCTTTTGATTTCTTTTCCCTGATTACCTTCTCAAGCATCTCTTGCTTCTTGTTGTCTGAATTTCAAATTTTCTATTCAACTCTGTATTTTTCCTCAAGAATGCTTGAAAGTCCTCTATTCCATTGAATGACCATATTTTACCCTGAAAGAAAACACTCAGTTTTGCTGGGTAGGTAATTCTTGGCTTCAATTCCAGCTATTTTGTCCCCTGGAATATCATATTCCGTGTCCTTCGATCCAACAGTGTAGAAGCTGCCAGGTCCTGGGCTATTCTGATTGTGTTTCCACAACTTTGAAATTGTTTCTTCCTGGCTGCTTGTAGTATTTTCTCCTTCATCTGGGAATTCTGGAACCTGGCTATAATATTCCTAGGAGTTTTCTTTTTGGGATCTTTTCAGGAGGTGATCAGAGAATTCTTTCAACCTTCATTTCACCCTCTGGGTCTAAAACATCAGGGTAATTTTCCTTGAGAATTAATTAATTAATTCCAAGGTTTTTCTTTGATCATGGCTTTCAGGTAGTCAAATAATTTTTAAATTATCTCTCCTGGATCTATTTTCCAGGTCAGTGGTTTTTCCCATGAGATATTTCACACTGCCTTCTATTCTTTCAGTTGCTTCTTTCTGTTTAACAGCATCTTGATTTCTCATAAAGTCACTAGCTTCCATTTGCTCCAGTCTAATTCTGAAGGAATGAATCTCCTCAGTGAACTTTTGAGATTCTTTTTCCATCTGGCAAAGTCAGCTTTTTAAGGCATTCTTCTCCTCATTGCCTTTTTGAGCCTCTTTAGCCATTTGAGTTAGTCTATTTGTAAGGTGTTATTTTCCTCAGTCAGGCTGATTACTCTCATTTCATGCTTTTCCTGCATCCTCCTCATTTCTCTTCCCAAGTTTTCCTCCACTTCTCTTATTTGGCTTTTAAAATCTTTCTTAAGGTCCTCTATGGCCTGTAACCTGTTCGTATTTTCATCTGTGGCTTTTGTTACAGGATTTCTGACCTCACAGTCCTCCTCCTGTTCCATGCTTCGATCCTCTTTGTCCCCAAAATAGGAGTCTAATGTTGAATTTTTCTGCTTATTTTGTTTCCTTTGCTAGGCATGTTGCCACTTAATTACTTGACTTTTGGGCTTGTTGCCACAGTAGGGCTCTGCCACCAGACAGGGGGGCTTCCATCACAAATGTTGGGGTCTTCTCAACTGCTGGAGGTATTAGTTGGGTGCCCTCCCTGAAGCCCCCACACACTCTGGCAAGCTGGACACACACCCCAAGACCTCCACCCCAGACCGTAATCCAGATCCAGGGAGGTTAAAGCAAGAGTGATTACCCCCCAAGGCTGAATGCTGGATCCCCCTACAGTCCAAAGGCCAGGAGCAAATGCTGCAACTGACGCTGCAAAATGGCAGCTGTGCCATGCCTCTTCAGTGTCTTCTCACCCCTAGGGGAAGAAGCTGATGTGCTCTCAAATACGGGTCCCAAAGTCCATAGGGCACTAACCATTTACTTTGTCCTGTGCATCTTTTTGTTGATCATTCTGGAACAGCCACAGCCGCTGTTGTTCTGGGGTCCCTCCATCTGACTGCTGGTCCAGCTGCCCTGGGGCTAAAACCTCTGATTCAACGTGGTCCTGGGCTCAGCTCCCAGAGCTCTGCAATGGCCCCTTCCTGCCAGGATGCCATGCTGTCCTCAGTGGGAGGTTAGCTTCTCTGTTTAGTTCTATGAGTGCTGGAGATCCAGAGCTTGTTCAGAGTCCCCTTTTACGTGATTTTGAAGTGGTGTGGGCTGGAGTGCTGTGGAAGTGCTGTTTCTACTCTGCCATCTTGGCTCCCTGTACTGCTATTACAAAGCTCACTACATGTTGATTTATTTGACAGGCCTAAGCTTTTCTAGACAAATTACTTCCCTACCTCTTTCACCCCAGTTTGGTCTTTCATTTTTCATATTCTCCTTGTTTTCTCAAGCATTCCCAATCCATTTTGGCAATCTTAACCTATATACTCTTTTGGGCCCTCTGTTTTGATGTTCTCATTTATATTTAGACTATAGTTTGCATTACCTGGCATTTATTTCATCTCTGCTCTCAGATATGGACCCCAGTTCCCTCCCTTATATAAAAAAAGGACATCAGAAACCACTCCTGTCTCACTCCTCTCAGACATGGATATGACTGGTAACCCTTGATTCATAACTTTACACAACCTTGTAGTTCAATGTTACAATACAGATCAACTCCCACTTTCAGGGGAAAAATGACATCATCTGCTAATAATCTCCATGAAACTATGAATTTGCAAAACAGATCAATTAGAGGAGAACTCTTCATTTAACAAATAAAGGATTCACCACATGATTCTTTTAACAACCTTTCATAATGCATTTAAAATATGATTTAGCTTATAGACAATCAATTTCTGCAATTTTTTTCCTGGGATAAATCTATCACATAAAATACAATACATTTCTACTATTGATCATTAATGCATTTGTAGGTGGTATTAAAAAAGACATCCTTTCCAGGAAGAAAAAAAATCGTGTCCCTTGGTTTTGTCTGACCTGTTATGACCAACTTATGATTATCTAGTTCTATCCTTCTTTTTTTTTTTAATTAATTTATTAGTTTAGTTTCAGTTGACAAGATTCAATTCCATAGTTCCTTGATTTTCAAATTTCCTTTACTTCCCTCCCCCCTCCCCTCATGACATCATATAGTACAGTATAGGGTCTGTTTTCTTTTTTTTAAACAAATGCTTTATTAACTTCTGTTTTACATCATGCATTTCCACCAGATTTTGTGTTACAATCATTTTCCCCCCGTTATTCCCCTACCCAACCTCCCACAATAGCAGTCCCACAAGATATCGCTTCCTCCAATATGCTCTCTCCCATACCTTCTCCCATACCCCCTATGACTTTTCCATAAGAAGAAGGTGAAACTTTGTGTCCCAATGCCTGCACATCTTAACTCCCAATTATAAGCAAAAGAGTATTAATAATAGTATTTATATATATTTGAGACATTTAGTCTTAAGACCTCGAATTTCAGATACATTTCCTTCCTCCCTCGTCACCCATTCCCTCTGGGGAGATAAGTAATTCAGTATATGTTGTACATGTCTAGCTATGCAAAACATTATCATAGTAGATATATTGTACAAGGCTGCTTATAATTCCCTCCCACTCATCCCAACCCCCACCTGGTCCATTCCCTACATGATCCTGTCCCTTTTCTATAGTGGGTACTTCCAACCTCCCCTCCCCCCAAGGATCCCCTCCCATCAATCATCCCTCCTCTCATCCCCCTTCCCCCTATCCTGCTGCAGGTTGAGATATCCCATTTAGTATGTATGTCATTCTCTCCCTGAACCAAATTCAATGAGAATGTGGTTTTGCCTTTTTTTTCCTTCCTATTCTCCCCCTCCCTTGCAACCACTTCCCCTTGCTTCTTCTACATGAGATAGTTTACCCTACCCTGTCTTTCCCCATCTCCTCTTGCCACTTTCCTCTCTCACCTCATAATTTCATCCCTTGAGTATTCTCCCTTCCCAACAAATTCAACCTATGCCCTCTATCCATAAACACACACATTCACATATGTATTCATATGACCACACACCCTTCTTCCATTATTTTCATAGTGAGAAAGATATCATTCACAGTTATTGTTTTTCCATATAGGAATGTAAATAGTTCAACTTTCATAAGTTCCTTTTGATTTCTTTTCCCTGATCACCTTCTCAGGAACCTCTTGCTTCTTGTATCTGGATGTCAAATTTTCTATTCAATTCTGTTTTTTTCCACAAGAATGCTTGAAAGTCCTCTATTCCACTGAATGACCATATTTTCCCCTGAAACAAAATACTCAGTTTTGCTGGGTAGGTGACCCTTGGGTTCATTCCCAGTTCTTTTGCCCTCTGGAATATCATATTCCATGCCCTTCGATCCCTCAGTGTAGAAGTTGCCAGGTCCTGTGCTATTCTGATTGTGTTTCCACAATATTGAAATTGTTTCTTCCTGGCTGCTTGTAGTATTTTCTCCTTGATCTGGGGATTCTGGAACCTGGCTATAATATTCCTGGGAGTTTTCTTTTGGGGATCTTTTTCAGGAGGTGATCTGTGGATTCTTTCAACCTCTATTTTGGCCTCTGGATCTAAAACATCAGGGCAATTTTCCTTGAGAATTTCTTGAAGGGTGATTTCTAGGTTCTTTCTTTGATCATGGCTTTCAGGTAGTCCAATAATTTTTAAATTGTCTCTCCTGGATCTATTTTACAGGTCAGTGGTTTTTCCCATGAATTATTTCACATTGCCTTCTAATCCTTCGTTTGTTTGGATCTGCTTAACAGCATCTTGATTTCTCATGAAGTCATTAGCTTCCATTTGCTCCAGTCTAACTCTGAAGGAATGAATCTCCTCAGGGAACTTTTGAGATTCTTTTTCCATCTGGCAAATTCCACTTTTTAAGGCACTCTTCTCCTCCTTTCCCTTTTGGGCCTCCTTTGCCATTTGAGTCATTCTATTTTTTAAGGTGTTGTTTTCCTCAGTCAGGCTGTTGACCCTCATTTCATACTTTTCTTGCATCCTTCTCATTTCTCTTTCCAATTTTTCCTCCACTTCTCTTATTTGATTTCTAAAGTCCTTCTTAAAGTCCTCTATGGCCTGCACCCCACTCATGTTTTCCCCTGGGGCTTTTGGAGAAGGACTTCTGACCTCACAGTCCTTTTTCAGCTCTATGCCCTCAAAATAGGAGTCTAGGGTTGCATTTTTCTGTTTCCTTTGCCTTGGCATGTTGCCACTTGATTACCTGACTTTTGGGCTTGTTGCCACACTATGGCTTTAAGTCCAGATAGAGGAATTTTCGTCCGGAACGTGTGGGGGGGCAACTTCCATTTCTGGCAAGCTGTAAACCCACCCACGACTTCCACCCTAGATCACAATCCAGATCCAGGGAGGTTAAACCAAAAGCGATTACCCCCCAAGACTGATCGCTGGATCTCCCTACAATTAATTGCAGGCCAAGAGCTGGAGCTGCCTCTGAAAACTACAATATGGCATGTCTCCTCAGTGGCTTCTAGCCCCCAGGGGAGGGAGCCGATGCATTCCCCCAAAAACAGGTCCCAAAGTCTATAGGACACTAACCTCTTACTTTGTCCTAGGCATGTCTATGTTGATAATTCTGGAGTCGCCACAGCTGCTGGTGTTCTGGGCTTCCTCCAGCCAGCTGCTGGCCCTCCCGCCCTGGGGCTAAAACCTCTGCTCAAGCGGACCTGGGCTCAGCTCGGCTCCGCTTCCTGCGCTCTGGGAGTTGTGTGCTGCAGGCTCCCAGACTGCTGTGCTGGTCCTTCCTCCAGGGCTGCTGTGCTGTCCTCAGTGGGGGGTTAGCTTCTCTTTGTCGTTCTGTGGGTGCTGGGGCTCCAGAAGTTGTTCAGAGTCCCCTTTTACATAGTTTGGGGAGAATCTGGGGGCAGAGTGGCTTGGATGAGCTGTTTCTACTCTGCCATCTTGGCTCTGCCCCCTAGTTCTATCCTTCTTGCAGGATGTTAATATGGTATCTTTTAAGTATACTGGGGCAGCCAAGTAACACCGTGGAGAATGTACTGGACTTGCAATCAGAAGATTCATCTGTATGAATTCTAGTCTGTCTTCAGATAATTACTAGCTGTGTGACTAGGCAAGTCAGTTATCCCCGTTTGCCTTAGTTCCTCATCTGTAAAAATGAATTGGGGAAGCAAATAGCAAACCACTCCAGTATGTTTGCCAAGAAAACCCTAAATGGAGTCATGAAGAGACAGACATGACTCAACAACAACAACAATACTATAGGATATTGATAAACTCAGGGATGTGTAGAAGAGGACCACCGGGGTGTTAAAGAGCCTGCTGAAGGATTAATGCTATATGAGTTCTGCCTGAAGAATAGAAGATTTATGGAAACTGCTTCAAATATTTGAAGGCTTGCTATATGAAAGAGTTAGTAGAAAGGAAAGAATTTGAAACAGTGGATGGAAAGGTGTTAGGACCATACAGTAGATGGAGCAATGTCTCTGAACTTAGGAGACCTGGGTTCAGACTCCACCTGAGCCTCTTGCTATTGTAAGCTACTTGAGGTCAAGAACTGTCTTTTGCCTCTTTTTGTATCCTCAGCATACTGGTTTCTACCTTGTAATAGGTGCTTTATATTTTTTTTTATTATTGATTTATTGATCTGTGTGATCTGTCCCATAAAACAAAACAAGCAGGCAAACAAACATTACCCAGGCCTTTCTTTCCTACAGTTTTAATATTGGTCATTACAGAGAACAATACTTCAATCCTTCAAGGGTTAATTCCCTTTCTATATTTTGAAGTCTAAACAAACTGGTCTTTTTGCAGCACCCCACACACAGCACTCCATCTACCCTCTCTGCACTAATGCCTAGAATTCCCTCCCTTCTCGCCCTCGCCCTTGCCTGATAAAATCCCTTACTTCCTTTAAGACACAGCTTAAGCATCACTTTCTATATAATGCTATAGTGAATATCCCTTCCCCCCAGCCAATTTCAAATTCACTTCTCCCTGTCTAACTACATTATGCTTAAGTATATTTTAAATTCATTTTGTATTCTTTCTGTATGTGTTTATTCTGTTGGTATGTATGAAGAAAAGTCAATTGTAGGCTCAATTCAGAGACAAAAAGACAAGTTTAAATCCTTTATTGGTCACTAGCTATGTGACCATCAACAAATGACTTAAATGTCCTCAGCCTTCCTTTCTAAATCTGGAAAATAAGGATAGCAATAGCACCAAACAGGGCGGCTAGGTGGCACAGTGAATAGAGTACTGGCCCTGGATTCAGAAGGACTAAGTTCCAAACCAGCCTCAGACACAACACAAAAACTAGCTGTGTGACCTTGGGCAAGTCACTTAACCCCAATAGCCCTCCAAAAAAAAAAAAAAGGAAAAAATATATAATAGCACCCACCTCAAAGGTGGTTTCAAAGATCAAATCAGGTTATGTGGGCAAAATGCTTTGTCAACCTTGAAGTGACATATAAATGTTTATTGTTGCTGTGTTATCATTATCAACATCATTGTTATTATTTCATTTTCATGTTATCTCCCAAATGTTGTATAAGGTCCTTGAAGTCAGATGCTCTTCCATCATTGTCTTTTTATCCCCATCTCCTAACACAGTCTCTGCAAATAGTAGGCACTTAATACTTGTTTATAAATTGTTTGGTGATTTCTTCCATTTGAGTGCTCCATCCTTGGATAGAGACCATGACCCTTCTAAGGCTTAGTAAATTACTTTCTTGAACACAGCTATGTGAAGAAGATTCTGCCCCAATAAAGTCAACCTAAAATGCTCCTCTACAACTTTCATTTTCTCATCCTCAGGCAATACACACACAGTCTATGGTGACACTCCTACCTGAAGCCTTTTCTGGTTGGCAGGATTGACAAGTTTGGGACTTGACCTTAGCAAGGACTTGGATTTTGGTCAAGGACTTGGCATCTGGTGTTCTGCTGCCATAGCCTTTGAAAAACCTTTCATGCCAGGATGTGTTCTCCAAGTATCATGTCATTCTGAATTTTTCAGCCCATCAGGAAACATTTATTAACCATTTACTATGTTCTAGGCTTTGTGCTAGATGCTAGGCATATTAAGATAAAAATGAAAGCGTCCCCTTCCCTCAGGGGGCTTACTCTTCCTGGGGAAATGCCATCTCAGAAATCAACATGATTAAGTAAAAGGAACCATTCTTAGGGAAATAAAACTGCACAGCGGTCTCAATTTGGGATTAAGAAGGCCCAAGTTCAAATCCAGGCTCTAACAATGAGTATCTGCATGACCTTGGAAACTTAATATTCCTGGGTCTAAAGTTTCTTTAGGAAGAAAATGATGGAATTGCCCCAGTTGGAGTCTGAAGTCTTCTCCAGCTAAAAATAAAAGAAAGGCAAGTTTCCAGGTATACAAAAGTAGAGAATTTACTAAACCTAGTCTTATGCACAATTGTCCTCAGAACCAGCTCTTATTCTCTCTTAGTTTCTCTTCTTTGAATCCCGTTTTTCTCCAGTTGTAATTTGGGATTCAGACCAATTCAAGCTCAGTAGGCCCCTCCTCTGGCCATGGCTGAGCTTGCATAAAGTTTTAGCCACTTATTACTCCTTTTGACCAGGAAGTAATTACTTGATCTTTCTATAAGAGGAAGCTAAAAGTTAGTGAGTCAATGCACAAATACTCATCAGCTACATACTATGTGAAAGGTTCTTCTCTAGACATTGAGAATTTAAAGCAGTAATGAAATATTCTTTGTCATCATAGAACTTATATTTCATAAATAATAAACTTATATTCTATATTGTAACTGGAAAAGCAATATGTGCATTTTATATATGGTATTATAAATAATTACTGTATATAAATTTATATACATATGTTTATATGTGAACATGAATAGAAATACATTTATAATGTACTACGTTTGCACAAATGCATACACACATACATATACTCATGCTATATATTAATATATAATACAGGTGCATATAGCAATACAACAGATGTGCCTTAATGCATGCAGAAATCTATTGCATACATTTATAAGTACATCCACACACACACACACACACACACACAAGCACACAGGCTGTCCCAAAAGAACATTGGGATTACATGTGTCTATAAACATGCACACTTGTGTGAGTGTTTATACAACCAAGAATATGTGTATATGTATTTGTATGTGTGTGTATGTATATACAGAGAGACAGAGAGAGAGAGAGAGAGAGAGAGAGAGAGAGAGAGAGAGTGTCTGGTAATGAAAAGCACTAGAATCTGGGGATAGTTGAGCTTGAGGTATACATGAACGGAATCTTAGAGAAAATAAGAGATTTTTTGAAAGGGGAGGAAAAAAGAATATTGTCCTGCTATGGAAGCTGATGAGTGCTAAAATACAGAGCTTGGAAAAGGTATGTTATGAGCGAGGAAGTATGCATCAGTCAGTATGACTAGATCACAGAGTAGGAGGAAAGAAGTAGTGTACAAGAAGGATAAAGGTAAGAAGGAGTCAGGCCATGAATAAATAGCCTTAAATGCCAAACTGAGGTGCTTATATTTGTGTCAGAGGCAATAAGTAATCATTGGCTTCACAGTGTTGTAGGGATATAGTAATTCTCTGGAAATATCCCTTACACTAGTATCACATAAAACATGGAGCCTGGAGTCAGGAAGAAGTGAGTTCAAATCTGGACTTAGACACTATTAGTTGTGTGACCCTGGGAAAGTCACTTAATTGCTGTTTGCCTCAGTTCCTTCATGTGTAAAAATGGGGATGATAACAGCACCTGCCTCCCAGGATTGTTGTGAGGATTAAATGATATAATAATTCTAAAGGGCTTAGCACAGTGCCTGGCACACAGTAAGTGTTAGAGAAATGTTAGCTATTATTGTTATTAATTTACCTTGAAGTGTAATAATACAAAGGACACGTATTAATTTAAGACAAAATGCCCTTGGTCAAATTAAAGAAAGACAAAGACAGGAAAAGAAAATGCCAAGTTTTTTTGCATTTTATGTCATGATGGAGGAGATGGAAATAGGAGACTGTCAAGATCCACAGTTCTGCTTCTGATCAAATAAAATAAATTAAAATGTGATATGGTTTGGGGCTGGTGGAAATTTCAACATATGTTGCTTTTCCTTCCGTTCCTCTTATATGCTTCAATGATTTGGACTTGGTGCAACAACTCAAGGCACTTTGGATTTCTTTAGATATTACCTATGTATCTGTATGCACAGTTTTCCCCCAGATAGAATGTAAGCTCCTTGAGGATCAAGATGGTTTCTTTTTTTCTTCCTACCACTCCCAAATCAATCACAGTCCCTAGAACACTGTAGTTGCTTAATCGGTATCTATTGAATGATTAGAACTTGCTTTGATTCATCCTTAATTTGAGATGACCATAACTTCCAAACTATTATTTATAAGCCCCCCTTTCTTCTCAACCACCCAACCCACCACAATTAACCAGGTGACATCATAACAAAGCCAAAGGAGTTTTCCTTAAAAATAGAACCCAAGGTAAACAACAAAGGGCTAAATCAAGAAGAGGAACATTCTCCCCATACATTTCCCAAAACTATCTCCTCCTCCTCCTGCACTGCCAGCCCACAGTCCATCAGCATGGCCTAATCCACTGGGGAATGGGAAGGGTAAGATGACTTGCCAGTTGGACAACTGCTGTTCTCAGTTCCTGGCAGAAAGAATTGTCTCTTGGCACCAAATGGATGGAGCTTCTACAAAATACTGCTGCATCAGTGTTTGAAAGTCTAACTAACACTGGCATGAGTTACAGGGTGGGTAAGATGGTTTGTTGGCAACCTGTTAGTAGCCAAAGGTTGTTGTTGTTCAGTCATTTTCAGTCATGTCTGACTCTTTATGACTACATTTGAGGTCTTTTTGGCAAAGATACTGGGGTGGTTTGCCGTTTTCTTTTCCAGCTCATTTTATAGATGGGGAAACTGAGGCAAACAGAATCATGCAACATGCCCAGTGTCACATAGCTAGTGGGTATCTGAGTCCAGAATTGAACTTAGGAGGATGAGTCTTCCCAACTCTAGGCCTGGGCCACTACCCACTAGACAACCTAGCTGCCCAGTAGCCAAAGGAATAAAGCACAATATGGTACCACTTACTAGTTTTTCATGCATTTCTCTCTCTTTTTGCCCATCTCTCTTGCTTCCCTAGGTAAAATATTTCTAAAACTTGTTATCTTCAGATCCCTTAGATATAAATAGCGACTAATAATAACACCTAGCATTTATGTATCGCTCTAAGATTTGCAAAGCACTTTACATATGTAGGGCAGGTGGGTGGCACAGTAGAAAGAGCAATGAACTTGAAATCAGAAAACTTCATCTTCATGAGTTCAAATCCAGCCTCAGACACTTATTAACTGTGTGATCCTGAGCAAGTCACTTAAACCTGTTTGTCTCAGTTTCCTCCTCTGTAAAATGAGATGGAGAAAGAAATGGTAAACCTCTCCAGTATCTTTAACCAAAAAAGCCCCAGATGGGGTCATGAAGAGTCAGACACAACTAAAAACAATTAAGCAACACAATTAGATATGTTATCACATTCAACGCTCACTATAACCCTGGGAGGTAGGTACTGTTATTATTTCCATTTCATAATTGAAGTAATTGTGACTTAGAGAACTTAAGTTAGCTGGTCAGAGTCTTGCCTGATAAAGATCTGAGGAAAAATATAAATTCAGGTCTCCTTGATTTCAAATTTAGCCCTCTATCCACTATGTCATTTTATTTCCTGATGCATAAAATCCCACCTTTGATGTTTACTGCCTGTGTGAGCTGGGACAAGTCACTTACCTTCTCTGGGTCTCATTATTTGTAACTGGAAAACAAGAAGGTAGAGGACCCTCTGGCTCAAGGCCTGTGGTCCTATGTCTTTTCTATCCCTTTCTTTTCCAAATTCACCCAGTGAAATTCCTCCATTCAGAGTGTATGTCATAGATTGAAAGAAGGAAGAGATCTCAGTGGTCATCTGAATTAATTCACTCCTTTTAACAAAGGAGGAGACTGAGGCCCATCAAGGGGAAGTGATTTGCCCAAGGTCACACAGGTGGTGGTATGTATGAAAGGAGGGATTTAAGCCTACCTCCTCTTTCAGCTTGTACTACAAGGTTTCCATCATTATCATTGTGAAAAGATGGCATTTCCCTGGAAATACCTGCTACACCACCATTAAGAAATCATAACTTATTTCACCTGAAGCTTCATAATATAGAGGAAAATTGGATTAATTTAAATAAATACAGAAATCCTCTTTTTTGTTGAACTAGTTTTAACAAGTACTGGAGGGGACAAATAGTGCTTCTCAGCAGATCTATAATCTCAAGTTACTACTTATCCCTTTCTAACATTTCTGTTTCTCCCTTCATTATTTTCTGCCTAATAGTCTTCCTCCAGTCCCCAGGACAGACCAAAGCCATGCCCTATCATGCCCCTTTTTCTGGTTCCTATTTCTCCTTGTGGAAAATATAACTAATGAGAAACAAAGCTCACCTCTGAATAAGATAAGAAAACAGTGCTGAGCTTCTTGGTCTGGAGAAAATGAAATGGGAAGGATAATAGCAACAGATATTTGCCAAAAAGTTCAATGATGGGGATTTTACCCAGATAACAGAATCGCTCACCACGGTCAGAACTTTTTCTTTATTTTTGCATTTTCTCACTTTAAAGTCTTTGAGATGGTCTATGATGCTGTAACCATTTATCAGTACCATATACCACAATTAGAAACTAAGGAAAAGACTTTGTCTATAGATGTGGGTGGGGGAGGGATACAGAGCAATCAAAGAAAGGCTAGTTTTAGACAGGTGAGTAAAAAAAATGGTCAGTGAAAAAACTGAATCACTGATGGATTCAGCTAGCTGACTTTATCATTTGTACCATTTGATGGGGTGTAAGTGGATCTGTCCTCTCCTGGGGCACATCTTACCATTTAGGCTCTTTGTACCCTAAGGATCAAATCTTAAACTATAAGTCAGCTAAAATATAATGGTTCTGCAGAGTCTGTAGAGTTGAATGGAAAGAGAAATGGTGAAGTCAGGATATTTGAATTCCAGTCCTGTCTCTTCCTTCCAGTCCATTTGTATCATCTTGACCAACAAATTATTTATCTTTGGGCCTCAAGGTGTTTCCAGCCTTAAAATTCAATGATTCCCTATTCAAATTCCAATTTTCAATCAGATCTCATGAGTAGAATATAAATTTCTTGAGGAAAAAAAAAGACAGATTTTTTTTATCTTTGTATTGTCAGAAAACTTCTAGACCAAAATAAATAAATCAAAACAAAATGGTAAGAATAACATTAAGAACAAAAACACCCCCATAAAACAACAACAACCAAAATATTTCTAACACTTGGCACAGTTCCCTGCCCAGACTATGAAATAAGTAATCAGTCAGCAAACACTAATAAGTACTTAATAATATGTATTAGCATTGTTCTAGGGATACAGAGGGGGAAAAATAATATATACCCTTAAACAGCTTGCAATCTAATGGGGAAGAAAACATATATAAATCATGTAAGAAAAATTGCAGAGTGGATGGAAGATAATTTTACATAGGATGGGAGTAGTATGAATATTATTTTAGGTGATCTATATCTGTTTTTTCATCAATAAAGAGACTTTCATGGTTGAAGATTCTCTCCATAGTACAGTAAAAAAAATATCTGTATCTGGAGTCAAGGATCTTGTATTCAGATTCTGACTCAGCCATGAGTTCATTGTGAAACTTTGGATAAGTCACATAACTCTCTGAGACTCAGTTTCTTCATAGAACAAGAATACTGGATTTGATAATTACTAAGTTTGCTTCCGGTTTCAATTCTGTAGTCCTCTAAGTGCTTGCTACATTATCCTCTATAACTTATTGCCCTAGAGAATTACTTGGTGGCCCTCAGTTATTAAATGGCATGACCAAAGTCACATATCTAGTATAAGTTAGAGGGAAGGCTTGAACCATGGATTTCATACTAAGGTCAGATCTCTATTCACTATGCCATCCTGTATCTCAATGAATGAATTATGTCTTTTTTTTGGTTTTAATTTTCAGTTCCAAATTACATTTCCTTCTAAGAAAGATGATGCAAGATAGCAAGGAATATGATGCCCATTATGCATATGAATTCCTGCAAAACATATTTCTCCATTAGCTGTGCTCTGGAAAAAATGACAAAAATGTACTTCAACATGTACCCTGAGAGAACAATCAGTTCTCAATCTAGAGGTGGGTAGAATTTTAAATCATGAGTACATTGGAGTTGCAGTGGATCATTATATTGATCAGTTACTGTCTTTCACACTTGACCATTTTACCACATAAATTGTTCTCCTGAGTCTGCTCACTTCACTTTGCATCAGTTCATATAAGTCTTCCTAGGTTTTTCTGAAGCCATTCCTTTATTATTTCTTATAGCACAGAAATATTCTATAATGTTCATATACCATGACTTTTGAAAGTATGATATCCCAAACAAAGACCATGCCAAGATGTTACAAGCAAAAACTAAGAAATACTAGTCAAAAAGACATCTAAACATGTACACATTATGATTATCCTATTTATCAAGTGTTTCAGTCAAGTGAATAATTAGGTGGAATTGATCCATTTGATTAAAATGGGTATGATTTAGGAAAAAAATAAAAGTATGGCCTCTCTCTCTCTCTCTCTCTCTCTCTCTCTCTCTCTCTCTCTCTCTCTCTCTCTCTCTCTCTCTCTCCCCCCCTCTCCTTTTAGATAAATATGCAATCACAATATATAGATAGATAATAGGTTGATAGATTTGCAAGTGAATTTATGTGTGTATTTGTATGTCTATGGATAGATGAGAGATTAGATAGGTGGATAGATGGTAAATATAGGTATATATGCACCCATATACATATCTATAGCTAAGTGAGAGAGATAGTAAAAAATATATATATTATTAAGTCTATTATGTACTGGGCAATGTACTCAACTCTGGGGATACAAAGAAAGGCAAAAACAGTGCCTACTCTCAAGGAGCTCCTCTAAATGGGTGAAATAACAACAAATAACCATATAATAACAAGCTGAGCAGAAGATAAATTGTAAATAAGCATCATTGAAAGGGCACTAGATTTTGAGGGGAATCCATGAAAAATTTCTACCAAAGGTGAGATATTAACCTGGAAAGAAGCCATGGATGCCTGAAGGCACAGATGAGGAGAGACAAGAATCAATAAATGGGAGACAGTCAATGAGAGAGAGAGAGAGAGAGAGAGAGAGAGAGAGAGAGAGAGAGAGAGCCAGAGAGAGAGAGAGAGAGAGAGGAGAGAGAGAGAGAGAGAGAAAGAGAGAGAGAGAGAGAGAGTCATCTGAGCTCCTTGCATGGAGATATATTTCATTTTGTTTCTACTCTTTGAATACTAAGTGATCTAGAATTCACCACTTTGTGCAAAAGGCTACAAAAGCATAGACAATCCTGAATACCCTTTCAGCTATTCATTTACATACACACACACACACACACAAACACACACATACACTTTAATGTGTCTCCTTGTTTCCTTTGAATGCTCATTACATATTTTTCCCTAAAATATACCAAAATGGTTAGAGATTTTACAGGACAAATCCAATTACCACATACAAACCCAATCATGGTCTGTGCTTCCCTTTCAAGAAAACATGATAATTTCATTTCACAAAAGCCCTGTATGTGGAATGAAGGCCAAACCTATGAATTCTCTCTGCGGAGGAAATAAATATTACACTTTTTTTTTTCTCTCTTGGGAGTTGCCCGGTAGTGTGTTGAGAGCATCTAACCCTTGCCTCCACATCAGCTCTGAAAGCTGCTTGTCAGTGGGACTAAAGCAAATAATCTAATTATTTCTATAGGAAACAGCAGCAAGGGAAGTTAAAATTTTTAAGCAATATTGTTATACAGTTATCCATAGAGAATATAGGGTTCCACGTACAGCAACAGCTGGTCAGCTTCAATGTCTGTCTGTCTGCCTATCTATTTTAATATATTTCACTCACATGTGTATCTATGATATCATGTATATACATTATAAATATGTATATCTATAGATGAATATAAATATTTGTATACATCTACATGTATGTGTGTGTGTAAATTGGGTAAGAAGAATGCTTCAGAAAGGCTGACAAGATTCTATGTTACTCCTCATTATTTAGACTGGAGTGTTTTTGCTAGTGAAATGGTTGGGGGGCGGGGCTGTATGTGAAGGGGGAGGAGCAAAGAAGGGAGACCTGAAGAAACACCTAGTCATAGATTCTTCATTATTTTTTAAATAAAATTGCTGGCATAGGAAACATGGTAGGGAGGTGAGAGGGAAGTGGAAGGACAGAGGGAGTGTTGTTTGGGTTCATAAAACAGTACAAGCTAGTCTCTACTTGGATGTCAATTAAGCGAGGGTGATCACCATTGCTCCCTGTGGCTTAGCACTTAGACTGCTGTTAGGTTGATTTCTGCCCCCCCTTGTTTTGAATTTTTTGACCTTTCAAAAATTCACTAGCTGGGCAGAAATGCTCAGTGGAAGATGTAGTATATCTTTGTGTGGGGGTATTTGCATACATATACATATATGGGGAAGGGTATGGGGAGGTTGACAACCTGTTACCTACTTTAAAATATACTGATGGTAATGTCTTCCATGCCCATCCCTGTGCACTGCGGGTACAATTCATAGGAAGAGTAATTAAGGGTGGATTTTTTTTATCATTTCTTTCTCCTTTTACAAATCAGAAGCTGCTCAGCCTTGATGTGTGATTAGGAATTTGCAGCATTACACATCACATTTCAGTGTTGGAAGCAGAATCTTGTTAACTCTTTCTTGCAATAGCCCTTACTCTTTTTTTATTCAGTAGAGCTTATCAGCTCACATCTTATCAGGGACAGTATCACTTTAATTTTTTTTTTTTAAAGAGCATCTGGGACTGAGCTAGGCAAGCCAGCATTTGCTATGCCATTTAGGTTAGCTCTTTAACTCCTTGCAGCCAGGAGGCCAGGCATAGACAGAGAAGACTAAGTCAAACAGGCTGCCTCCTTTGTAAAGGAATTATTGATTTTTTTTATTTCTTTTTCCCCCAATCAGTGGCTTGCATGACTAACTGTCTCCAGAGGATTTAGGCTATAGAGGTTCCCATCTAAATGCTAGAGGTGTCTCTGGATTTGAATAATGGATTCAGAAAAGCACAAACATCACGATTTTCAGATTTCTTCTTGCTGGGATCAGAACTGCCTGTTCAAGACATGGGGGGAGAGTAATTCTTTGTCCTCAGAACATTGAAACTGGGGACTTCTGTAATGACTCCAGTGGGGGCCAGAGGGAGGCAGAGATCCGGAGGACCAGTGGTAGATGAGGCTGAGGAGGAATGAGCCCAGACAGCCAGCTAGGAGTGGGTGGGTGTCTGAACTCTTTTCTGCTTTGTCATTTTCCTTCTGTCAGGGGGTGGATGGGGGCAAGGTACTGTGTGTGCAGAAGGCATCAGAAAAACAAATGTGTACATAGTGTATATGCCCAGGGAAGGGGAGGTATCTCATTAGTTGAGGTGAATGGTTCCCCTCTGTGTGAGGGTCATACTAGTAAGGGCTTTTCCTGGCAAAGCCCCAGAGTGCCTTTCATCCATGTTGGAGTTTCTGCTGAATATTATTCTAGGGTATGTAAAACATGAAGCAGGAGATTTCAAGTCATTTTTAAAGAAGTTGGAGCCTTGGGGAGGTAGCATGGGTAGAGTGATGAATTTGGATTAAAAATACCTGGGTTCAGTTCTCACCTGTGACATTTATTATCTTGTGACTGTGAGTAAGACACTTAACTTCTTCTACATGGCCTCTGAGGTATGTAACAACAGTAAATCCATGTTCAGTCATAAGCAAAATCATGACAAAAGTCAAGTCAACAGGCATCTATTAATGTCTACTATGCACTGGGCACCATGTCGAATTAGGGATTACACAAAGCAGAATTAAGGATCAGAATATGTTCTATTTCTATTCAAATAATAGAAAGGCATCCTCAGATTTCATTGTACCAGACTGAGATGTGAACAATCTTCATATCCTTGACTTTGGATGTGATGACCCAAATGGTTAATGTTATTGTGTCTTGTCAATTCTCCACATACAACATTCCTCACTCTTGTTCCCCTTACTCCACTATAAGAGCCACCACCTAATTCAGGTCCTCCTTACCTGCCACTTGAACTCTCATGGTGATATCCCTGTTTCCAATCTGTCTTCTTTTCTAATCCCTACTCCAAGCAGCAATTCAAATAAGTGTCCCAAAACATACGGGTGACTGGAGCATTTCTCTACTCAAGAATTTCTGGTGACACCCTCATGCGTCTAAACGAAAAACACCAATTCCTCAGGTTGGCATTTTAAAGTCCTTTGGGAGCCTGGCTCTGGACAATATTTCCAGACTTGTTTGTCTCAGTCTTCCTCCCAGGCTACTATCCATTTCCAACCTTTGGTTCCTTCTAGGAGACTGCTCATCTCCTATTCCGTGTCTTAGCACTCAAACCTCTTCCTCTTCACATTTTCTCTTTTGAATCCTGCAATATTGAACTAAGTTGCCACTCCCCAAATGAAGTCTTTCTTGAATCTCCTAATTGTTAATGTTGCTTCTTACCTTCACATGTATTTTGTTTGCAGTTAGCTGGCTATGTGTTTGATCCCTCTAATATAACTTATTACACAGCAGGTATAGTTTTGTTTAAGTGTATCCTCAAGGTCAAGCATAATGTCTTAAAATTAGTAGGTGGCTTATCAAACAAATTGTTAGATTTAGTTTAATTGGAAGAACAATAATGTTCTTAAATATCCGAAGGGACTGGAGGAAAAAAAAAGTGGGGGTTAATGTTTGAGAGGACAGGTAAGGAAAGCAAAGAAAGGAGGAACTGACTCATCTTCCAGGAGTTTTATTATTCACATTCATAAACACAGACAAATATAGATCTGTTTTATTTCAGGGATACCTATGAAGCTTAACAGTCTCATTTTCCCTAAAAAACTCCATACAGAGGGAAGAGCCCCCTGGAATGTTGCAAAAAAGTGTTTCCTTCATTTTGGATATAATATGGAATAGGAGAAATTGGAGTCAGAGGAAAAGGATTCAAATCCCAGCTTTTCCAATTACTGTCTGTTAGACCTTCAGTTTGCTTTATCTCCCTGGCCTCTCAGTTCCCTCACCTGTAAAATGAAGTACAGAGACCCAGGGACCTCCCAGGTATCTTCCAGTACTAAATCTATGATCCTATGATCTCACACAGGACTGAGTGAGGACAACTACCTTAAAACAAACAAGTGAGTCCTTTCCGACATATCTGTGCAAACCAGAACACTCTCCCTACCCTATCCAGGACTTAGCACAGACAGGAGAGCTTAGGGAATGAGTCATTCAAGTATCCCAGGAGCACCAAGAATGAAGCTACTGTTGAGTCATCCAGAAGTCAACTCTATACTAAGGCCACAGCCCATCTTCAGTGATGGTTCTAGAGACAGGTGGTGAGAAGGTTCCACCTGTTATCTAGCTATCCTGGGATACAAACAAACACGTCAGAGAAATGAGATGAATAAGAGGGAAGAACAAACACATTCCTTCCTCTGACAGTATTTTCCCCCTTTTTTCAACCTGAAAGAGCCAGATCATTGGCCAAACCTTCATTTTACTTGGCACCTTGACACACGACAGCATGGAGAAAGGCTTGAGGCTTTGGCTGAGACACAAAATCTAGGCAGGAGGTCCTCATGATAGCCCAGATTCCTTTTTCTTTTCTTTAAGTTTGGAAATGTTTATTTGAACCTCTTGGCAAATCCCTGAAGATGTGATGAAATACATTTTACCTATATGCTCCCATTCCTCTTCTACCAATTCACACTTTACATTCATGCACACAAGAGCATGTACACGTGTGTGTACACATATATGCTTCTTCCTCATGGTCTCACCTAGTCACATACCAATTTTATTCTCTAAAATTTGGAAGTTGATTTATATAATCAATGAGTTCCTTAATCTATCAATTCATTTTAATTAACACGTGGCTTAAGGCCAACTATTATGTGCTGGGAAATGAAGAAAACACCAAGGAGGAAGACTTGCTTTCAAGCAGCTTATATTCTAATTGTGGAGATAAGATGTAAGCATCCACAATGATCATTATCAACACAAAGTTATGAGTCTGAAATGATTGGCATAAATAAGAAGTGGGAGTTCAAAGAAGAAATCACTTCATATTTAGGCACTTTGTTACAGATGTAACTAGCATAGGGCCATTGTGCCTTTGCCAAAGGCTGTTGGTTTCTGGAGGAATTGTCCTTCACAAGGCACAGACATTGTTTGTAGGGGTGGAGCACTGGGGGAAAAGGTAGGTGTGTGCTCCCCCGGGAGATCTGGCTTTTTGGTTCTGCATAGAACAAGCAGAAAACTGTAAAACAAGAAGGAAGACCACAGGGAGAACGGATGAATGGTTTTCTCCATACACACTTTAAATATATGGAAGGATGGAGGCTCCTCTCTATTCCTTTCCTGGACTAGGTCCACCATTACCTGATGGTTAGTTTACCAACAAGTTCCTTTCCCAGAGCACAGCTACCTCACACTTGTGTGACCTTATCTGATATACCAGCTTAGGGTCACAGGGCAGCCTAATGATGGCAAGATATATCTCAAACCCTTGCCCCAGGTTCCAGAATTTATAACACACAGTTGTGTGTGTGTGTGTGTGTGTGTGTGTGTGTGTGTGTGTGTAGTTATGGTTTCACTATTCAGGCAAGGCCTTATGAAAGAATATGAGTCTTAATGGGTAGATGACATTTAGACAAAGCAGAGAGTAAGGAGGCAGGAGGAAGAGTGTGGTCAAATGGAGAAATGCCTTTACATGGAATTTGGAGATTCATGTTTTGATAATCAGGCCATAGAATTCCAGTTTATTTGTTGACTTGCTTCAAATTTTGAGTCCTACAAGTTTAAAAGAAGCATGAGAGTAGGAAACATATCAAAATCCTATGCTAAGCACATTCCAACTACAAACCTGTGCCATATAGCCAGAGTATGATCAGCACTCACCTTGGAGATAGGGTTTTACTCTATAAGTAACCTCCGATATCTATGTCCTTATGGACACATTGAACTTCATGAACTGTATGTCTTAAGTTAAATGTATTCAAGGAGCTCTTGTACAGGCACAAGAGTCAAATTATAGGTTCAAAATCTTAGACCTAGAGCTAGAAGATATTTAGGAATCATTACAAATGAATAAACCAACACCCATTCAGTTTGTGACTGACCCAAATTCTTAGAAACACTAAGAGACAGAGCCAGAAATGGAAATCAAGTGTTCTAGCTTCAGAGTCAGTACTGATTCCATTGATGATGATGATGATGATGATGATGATGATGATGATGATGATGATGATGAACATGATGATAACCAAAACCAAAACTAACATTTGACACTGGGATTTAATTACAAATAATCATACAGAACTTTATATTCATTATGTCTTCCACTGGTCATTTCCCATGCATGGAAGGAATTCCCATTTTAGCTCTGCCTCAGAGTCTTCTCTTCCTTTAATACATAGTGCAGGCATAATCTTCAGCTTGAAGTTTCCTGGTTCTTCCAACAGCTAGTGCCATCTTTCTCAAACTACCTTATATCCAACTACTCATTTATCTGAATATATCTACTTCATAATAATTATCTATACTAAAACACATATACATATATAATTTATATAAAATATACCATATAAATATATAATATATACTAGGCAAATATACCCTTGTGTACATATATGCATAAATATATATATATATATATGTAGGCATGTGTTCACACACACACACACACACACACACACACACACACACATATATATATATATATATATATATATATATATATATATATATATACATATAAACATATCCCACAGTATACTTCCTGATTCTTTTATTAGAGTGAAAACTCTTTGCAAATAAAGAATATTCTACTCTTTGTACTGGCTTTCTAAGTGCCTAGAAGTGTTGTTGGAACATCTCAGATGTTTAATAAATGCTCATTGGTGAAGTGTTGAACTTCACTTCATCTCCATTACTCTAAGACCTGTTGTTGATGAAGCTTGTCTATATCAGTCTTGGGCAACTTACATAGTGTCTTTGGGTCTCCATCTTTTCATCTTTGCATTATATAGTTTATTGGCTGCACCTTGTTTTCCCATTTAACTCATCAATCACATGATTAAATGAAGCAAGATTATAGGGGCTAAAGTCCTGGACTTGGAGTCAGGAAACACATGTGATCTAATTATTCCTTCAGTCCTTATTAGCTGTGTGACCAAGACTAATTCAGTTAACCTCTCTGAATTTTGCTTTCCTTGTCTAAAAAAATCAAGATGATGATACCTGTAATGTCTACCTCAAAGGGATTCTGTGATAATCAAATGAACTAAGGTATATAAAGAGTTTCATAAACTTTAAAGTATAAAATTAAACAGAGTGATCTCTCTCATCTAGTGATATTATTATAATTACTTTTATCATTTTTATTATTAAACAAAATGATCACTAATTTCCCTTTTCAAATTAAGCAGTGCTACTGTAGTTCTCCAAGCTTTACTGTATTAAGATGGGTGGAAGATGAAATATGGTTGTTAAAAAATAAGATGTTACAGTATGCTATAAACAGAAGCTTTTCTGACACTCGCATTTTACAGTAAGCCCACTTTTAAAACCACATAGAATCTTTAAATAGTGCTTTTCTCTATTGCAACATCTTGTGTTTGCATAGTACCCAACTTATTTTAAAATATTCTCCAACATGAAGAGAAAGCCCAATCCGTTTGCATAGTAGACACCAAGATTAGTTTGAAAACAGTAAAAAATATAAAGAAAATGGAATAATAGAATTGACTGGTTCCTATTTTTTAAAGGCATTCCTAAATGAATGAATACAAGCTTTTTTTAATAGCTTTAGGAATAAACATAGTGAAAGTTATCTCCAGATGATGAAGTACGATAATTGTAATAAGTGCTTTTCAATTTCCCCTCTTTCAGACCGAAGTCAAATATGTCCTGCCAGAGACTTCCATTTGTGACTGTGTGCACATAGATTTGAAGTCTTATTCATCCTTCATTTTCAACTCCAACACTCCCCCCATACATGAAGCCTTCTTTGATACCCCTTAGCCAACACTGATTCCTCCCCTTCTAAACTCATCACATGTATTTATTTTTTTTTTTACTTTTCTAATGTGGCTATTATGTTTAAATTGGGCAGCTAGGTGGTGCAGTGGGTAGAGCACTGGGTTTGGAACAAGGAAAATGCAGCTTCATGAATTCAAATCTAACCTCAGCCACTCACTAGCTGTGTGAACTAGGGGAAAGCATTTTTTTTTTTTAGAATTTATTTATTTATTTTTACTTTTTAACATTCATTGTCACCAGACTTTGAATTCCAAATTTTCTCCCCTCCTCTACCCTACCCCACCCCAAAATGGCAAGCATATTGATTACCCTTCTCCTAGTTTGCCCTCTCATATCCCCTAGGGCAAGTCATTTAACCCTGTTTGCCTCAGTTTTCTCATCTGTAAAATTAACTAGAGAAGGAAATGGCAAACCATTTGAATATTTTTGCCAAGAACATCCCCAAAAATGTGGTCACAAAGAATGAAATGACTTAGAAACAATGTTTAAAATTGTGTTGTTAGTTCTTTGTTCACATCTTATTCTACTCAACAAATCATTGATTTGTATGTCATGAAATGGACCATTCTTTCTTTAGCAGTGCCTCACCCAGGGCACTGATGTACTTAATAAAAATCTGACGAATTACAAGTTGACCTTTTTCTTGGTGGTATGGATAGGGAAGATAGGGTAATTTATCCTCTGATTTCATTGGTTTAGGAGACTTCAGGTAAGGATCTGGACCCACTACCAACACCAATGTAAGTCACTACCACTCTATAATTTAAATTCTAATTCACCCACATCACTTGACTTAATAAGCCAAGTAAACTTTTCCAGGGTGACATAGCCAGTATAAGGTGGCACGTGAAGGTATGTGGTTTGATTCAAGACAGATTTCCTATTATAGAAACATGTGTATAAATATTGTTCTCTATATTGTCTCTACATTTAAAGTGACTGAAATCCACATTCGTGGAAGGATTGCCCACACCAGATACAATGACTTGCCTAGGGAGAGCAGTTATCACAGTCACAATGCCTTCCTTCATATTTGTCTAGGGGCATAAGGTACAAATATCTAGGACCATACTTAGGGATCAACTACTAGAGTACCCCTCTTCCATGTTCCTTTCTCTGATAACCCCTAGAGGGGCAAGGACCTGTGATTCTATGAGAGATGGACCTGGAGAGACTGGGTCCAACATAGGTCTCCATGCTTCCCTCACTCCCCAGCCCCTCACTCATCAAAATTAATTGCAGGGATTAGTTTTGGCTACTTACAGTTCTAACAATCACCAACGAAATTATGGATCTGTGATTTACTAAAATATTAAGGAAGGAGATTTTCTACTAAAAAGAATTAAAAAAAAAAAACAAACAGGTCGGGGGGCTCACTTTGAGAAGTGTTGTGTGATTTAACCAGATGAGACTCTGGGCAGCCGTTGAGAACCCCCCCCCAACCCCCACCCCACCCCCCCTGCCCCAGCTTTGAAAACCCAGATGCTAATGCTTCCCTCTCAGGTAACTGTGGTTTTGATATTGATAATGGTTTGACAGTTTGGAAGCCTGTCTGTTTGATCTGTCTGTATACTCTGAAAGTTTGGGGTGCTGACCTTTTCCCCCGAACTAAGTAATATATGTTTGTTTGACTAAAGTAAGCTTGTTAACCCCCACCCCCCAAAAAAGGTCCCCAGACTTTCTATCTTCTACTACCTTCTACAGCTATCAATAGATGGATAACACAATGGAGAAATCTTTGGAGGAAGACAAATTTTTGGAAGGACCTGCATCTGGTAGGTCAAACTCTGCCTTCAAAGAAGAGATGTAGGGTTTACTTAATAGAGAGGTATGAATGAACGACAATTCATTTAGTGACTGTTCTCAGCTTCTTTGATTGAATACAATGTTCAGAGGTGGAGAGCCATTATTCACATCCTTGACCAAGACCTAGTCAGTGTTATATTACAAAGAAGACAAATTTTGCAATAATACTTATCTGGAAAGTAGATAGAGAACTAGCTCTGGAGTCTTGAAGATCTGACTTCAAAATCAATCTCAAATATTTACTAGCTGTGTGACTGTACAAGTCACTTACCCTCTGTTTGCCTCATCACCTGTAAAAAGAGGATTTTCCTTATCATCTGTAAAAAGAGGATAATAATAGCATCTATGTCACAGAGTTTTCATAAGGATCAAATAAAATAATGTTTGTAAAAGTCTGGCATATAATAAGTGCTTAATAAATTTGTCTTCCCTCCTAGCCCTCCTGAAGATATAAGATATCTGTATGACACACAGTTTAAGAAGCACTGAAGGGATAGCAAGCAGAAAAATTTTGAGAAGCCCTGCCTAAGATTGTGTTAATTCTTATCTTATTTCATCCTCACTACAACTCTGATAAGTAGATATTAGTAAGGATTGAAGGCCAGATTTGAACTCAGGTCTTCTTGACTTCAGTACTACTTCTCTATGCACTGTGCTACCCAGATGGTATCCTGGACAGAGACTTATGTGGGACTTCAATGATCATTTCTCATTTCATTTGATGAATGAGGAAACAGGTTCAGAAAGTAGAAATAATTTTCTGAAAACCAATTCATGAGTGCAGAAACAAGAGAATGGCCAAGCCCTGAACCAGACACCAAAGCCCTCTTGAGTTTTTCAGCTTACCTATATAGGTAATATAATCTATTTCATGCTTTAAATTCACCTCCATTAACTCATTGAATTCCTCATAACTCTGATAAATGGGTAGTACAACTAGGATTGTGCCCATAATTGGTTTTATTTATTCATTTTCAGTAATGTCCAGCTCTTTGTGACCCCTTTTCTTGGTTTTCTTGGCAAAGATTCTGGAGTGGTTTGTAATTTCCTTCTATAGCTCACTTTACTGAGAAAGAAACTGAGACAGGTTGCCCAGGGTCACAAAGCTAGCAAGTGTCTGAGGCCAGTTTTAAACTCAGTTGTTTCTGACTCTAGGCTAACTTATCTATCCTCTTCCACCTCATAACCACCCTATGTCCATAATACAGATGCTCAAACAATGAGATTAAAAAAATGAAGGTCAGGAAAAATGGGGAAAAATTGTAACTCAAAATCTGTTGGAAATGAATGATGTAAACCAGAAGTTAATAAAGCATTTGGGAAAACATGAAGGTCACATTGTAAATGACAGAATCAGGATCTGATTCCAGGTCCTCTGATTCCAGTTCCAGCTCTCTTTCCACTATGATACCTTTTCATTGGATTCAGTACATTTTCATTAGGAAAAAAACAATTGGGAGAAGGAAGGAGCAGTTTGATTTCTTATCAAGTAGATAAAGAGACCATCTGGAGAAGTCTGCTGCAAATAGGAATGCCAGGACTTGGAAAAGAAGAAATACAAAGAATTGAGTGAGTAGTGATGCATGGTGGTGGCGAGGCTGTTGCCTATTCAAAATACCTTTTAAAATTGTACCCATTTTATCATATAAAGAAAATATCAGTGTGTTCTCTAATGGCAAGGAGGTGAATGGAGGTAAGAGAGGAGGAGAGAGAGATAGTTCATTATTGTAAAGTACCTCTCTTCTCGGGACTTCCAAGTTGTAGACTCATTAGAGGTAAAATGTCATCTAATGCAACCCCCTCATTTTTCTTAGGAGAAACTAAGGCCTACAGAGATTAAATAACTCACTTGAGTCCATCTATGTTTGTTACCAACTTTGAGGCCCCATTTAACTCTAAAATATAAGGAATTTGAATTGAATGTCACTACAGTCATGCCTGAAATTATCAAAAGATTCAAACTGGACTCCACCCTACATCACAAAGCCTTTGCCCATTTTGAAAAAGGAGTCCATTTCTCTTCAAGATAATATGAAATGGCTTCTAATAAGAACCAAGGGTACCTTCTCAATTATAGATATTTAGTCATGACTGCCTCTTCATGACCCCATTTGGGGTTTTATTGGCAGAGATACTGCACTTGATTGCCATTACACTTTTCCAGCTCATTTTAGATATGAGGAAACTAAGGCAAACAGGGTAAATTGACTCACTCAGGGTCACACAGTTAGTAAGTGTTTGAGGCTAAATTGGACATGATTTAAAAACTTCCATGAGATTGGGTCATGGAGATTTTTTATTGCTGACCTCATTGTGGACCAACTTACTACTTCCCAAGGCAATTTGTCCAACTCTCTGCCAATTCTAATTGCTAAGAATGTTTCCTTGTATCAAGCATTAATCCCAGTCTCAGCAACTTCAACTCATTAGCCTTAGTTCAGTCCTCTGGGGCCTAGAACAAGTCCACTCCCTTCTTTCTATGATAGCCCTCCTGAGGTTCTTTATTATTTCCTTTTATCTCCTCTGAATTCGCTCTAGCTTCTTAAATATGGCACTCAGAACTGAATGAAATATTCTAGCTGTAGTTTGACTATAGGAGAATACAATGTGACCATTACTGCCCTACTCCTAGGCATTATGACTAACAAAGCCTAAGATACATATATGGTTTTGGTTGATAGGTTTAAGCTTGAGGTCCATTAAAGCCTCCAGATTATTTCCTATCACACCTTGACTAATCTATCTAATGCTATATTTAGTTATTTTCTATAATAAAATTTTATTGCCAGCCTATGTGCTTTGGAATTTGTGAAGCTTTGAGGTTGAAATAAAATGCATTATGCATATGTGTGTGTTCATGTGGGTATGCATATGCATAATTAAGTTGTATTTGATTGAATGGTTAGGTTCCTGGCAGCTAGGTGGTAGAGTGGAAAGTGTAGAACTTGAATTCAGAAAGATTTGGATTCTAATTCTGCTTCAGATACTTAGTATCTGGGTGATTCTGGACAACTCACTTGATCTCTATCCCAACTTCAGCTTCCTCATCTGTAAAATGAGGATAATAATTGGACATACTTTTGAGAGTTGTTTATAAAGGTAGTTCAATATTTTATTTCCCCCATTACACATGAATACATGCATAATGTGTATTTAATATGTGATATGTAATTTTAATATGTAATTTAACATTAATATGTAATTTTAACGTGTAATTTTTAACATTACCTTAAAAAATTGAGATCCAAATTCTCTGCTTCCCTCTTTCCCCTCATTAAGAAGCCAAGCAATATGATATAGGTTAATACATGTGCATTCATGCAAAATATATTTCCATGTTAGTACAGTTGTGAAAGAAAACACAAGCAAAAATAAAAATGGGAAAACTAAAGAAAGTTTTTTTTAAGTATGCATAATTCTATGTTCAGGCTTTACAACTTCTTTCTTTGGAGATGTATAGCATTTTTCATTAGGAGTTCTTTGGAACTATCTATATTGCTGAGAATAGTAAGTCATTCACAGTTGAATATCATACAATAATGCTGTTACTGTGTATATGTCATTCTCATTCTGCTCATTTCACTTTGCAACAGTTCATGCAAATCTTTCCAGGTTTTTCTGAAATCCTCCTGCTTATTGGAGGGTTGTTATAAGGAACAATAAGACAACATCTAAAAACGCTTTGCATCCCTTAAAGTACTATATAAATGTTACTCATTGTTATCATCAACACTATCATTTTCATCCTCCTTACCATCATCCTCAATGAATTTATAATCACTATAGGGGTAAAAGGACACACTGCAATTCACGGTATTTGAGAAACAGATGTGGATTTAAATCTAGACTCAACTCTTTGCTGATTGTGTGACTTTGATCAACTTATTTGCCTCTATGGGCTTCAGTTTCCTGATATTGTTTTGTATAATGAGATGGCTGAGCCAGATGATTTCTATGGTTGATTCCAGTTCTTATTCTGATGAATCAATTCTATCATCATCTCACATGTCAGAATTAATTAATAAAATGAGTTACTATATGACTGAATACTAGAATTATTATACAGTTCAACAGCCATTTATTTGTGTTTTCTAAAGTGCACAGTAGGTCAGAAGTATGTATTATTTGTAGCTAGAGCAGTCATCAAGCCGGGTCTTGATGGAAGGAACAGTAATTAACTTGCACCTTGAAGGACAGATAGGATTTGGACAACTGGAAATGGAGGGCATAATAAAGTACATTATAATTGCCATATGGTATGTGCTTAGGCATTTTCGGCCTTCTCTTCCTTTGCACACAATAAGTAATTAATAAAGATGTGTTGATGATAATGACTCCAAGGATCTGTGATTTTATGAATGTAGGTACTAAATCTTTTAATGCAAACATCTTCCCCATGCCTTAGGAAATATTTACATGAGTTTCTGTGGTTTAATACTGGGAGGGCATCCATTTAAAGATAAACCACTCTACTTGATAAACATGGTCCTTGAAGACAACACATGTAGTTTATCAATAGATCCATTCTTCAAACACATTAAGGTCAGTGGAACCTATTAATGTTTGCATTCCACTTCGATAACCGTGGAAATTCAACATTGCATCTTTACCCTGATTCTGTGTCAAGGTAGGACTTCATAAGAATATCCATTCATCTATCTATATAATTATAGATCATATATAAATATAATCTATTATTATTAATGATAACCTTTCAAAGAGGAGGAAGACAAGGGACAAAGGTGTGAAGTTGTTACATGGTTTGGGGAGGGGAGTGGGCAGTGAGAAGATAGCCTCTGTGAATCAGGTACTGTTGATTGGGGAACAACAAGAAAGATATTTAGCTCTGTAGGATGGGACCAGACTATTATAGGCCTTCAATTTCAGCCTGTACAGTGGATGTAAATCTTTGAAATTCTCAGTGACTAAGGAAAGCTCACACAAGATTGCCAATTTGTGTCATCTCAATATTTTTTAATTAAGGTATAAATTCCAAGGAGCACAAGATCTCACTATCTTCCTTTGAAAACTCAATTGTTAATTGTATTGGTCTTAAGTCTTAAAACACAATAAAATCTAATTAAAGATAGAAAAAAAAAAGAAAATGAGATTATTTCTCTCTAAGTTTTGCCCTTTCCAGAGACCAGATGTCAGGGAATTTTTTTTGAAGGGAGAAATAAGACTATATTTAATTTCTTTTGGAAAGAAATCATTGATGTCAGGTGTGCCTGGGTGTTTGGTTCAAGTTCAACTTTGATGACACGAATACCCACTTACCAGTGGGAGTCATATGTGAGTAATGGAGGGTGAGCTTAATTCATTAGGGAGTACTGTGCCTGCACAGTTGCAATTATCAGCCAACTTATCAGTACACTGGTAAATGAAATGAGGCTTATGAAGTACCCTCCAATGTGTTCAATAGCAAGAAATAACAGAAATTTCTAACATCTTTACCAGAAGTTCAGATGAAAGAGAGATGGACTTGGGGGCACTCTCTTGGCTCTACCATTTGCTGATTAGGGATTCCCCTGGCAAAGTCATTGAACATCTCTGAACATCAGTATCTTCTTCTGAAAAGTGGACATAATAATCATTGTCCTGTCTCCCTCACAAGGAGAGTGCTTGATTTTTATGTGATAAGGCTTAGGTTCAAATCCCAATATTCCCAGTTAAAAAAAAATGACAAAGCTAGGATTTGAACTGGTTCTCTTCTTATGCCAAATCCAAAGTTCTTTGCATTGCTTCATAGCGCCTCCTAAGTCAGATCACTTCAGTTTCAGAACCTCAGATCCCTCATCTGTAAAATGAGGAAATGAGGCACAATAACACCCAAGATTTTTTTCAGCATGAATATTCTCTTTTTTGTTTGTTTGTTTGTTTGTTTTAATGCGGAATGCTAAGGAAATCAAAATCAAATAATGGATGTAAAAGCTCAAATATTGTAAAGAGCTATTCTAAATTAAGGTAGAAGAATCTCAAAAAATATTACATTGATTTTGAGGACACACCCAAATTGAAGTCTCAGGCATTATGTCAGTTTGTTGAATGAACACTCCTCTACACCCTGGGAAAGGATTTGGATCCAGAATCCATTGGCCACCACAAGGTAGGAAGTGCCTCTACAAGCTAAATCAACATCATTAACTTTTACTGGATGGAGATGAGGCAGCCCCTAGGTAACTTTCTCAAACTTCTTCCATTCATAGATGACACAGCTGGGTAGAAATTAGTCTCTAAAAATACTTTCACACAACCTGCTTGTTTTCTAGTCACTGTCTGCTTATGTTATGCGCATTCCATCTGTCAATAGATATGAGTCACACATTCGACCTTTCAGTTTCACTTGCGCACATAAATTTCTTCCAATTTCCTGTGAAACAAACACTTTTAACTCTTTAGGGTATTTTATTGCCCACATGACACCTTTCAGTGATGCAAAGGCCCAAGGAAGCCCTCAAGTGTGTGTGTTAAGTAGTAGGAGCCTCATCTTCACTGTGGAACTGTTCATCATAGAAATAGATTACATTTCCATTATTTGCCAAGGAGAAACACACACACACACACACACACACACACACACACACACACACGACAACCGTCAAAACAACAACATCAACAAAAAGGAGCAGGTATAGCCAAAAGACGTTCCTTGACATTGGCTAACAAGGTTAAAATGAGATATATAAAAATCAGATGCCACATGGACATCCATCCATCCATCAATGAAAACTTATCTTCAGAATGAAAGAGTTCTCTCTCTCTCTCTCTCTCTCTCTCTCTCTCTCTCTCTCTCTCTCTCTCACTTTACCCTCCTCCTCCTCCTCCTCCTCCTCCCTCCTCCTCCTCCTCCTCCTCCCTCCTCCTCCTCCTCCTCCTCCTTCTTCTTCTTCTTCTTCTTCTTCTTCTTCTTCTTCTTCTTCTTCTTCTTCTTCTTCTTCTTCTTCTTCTTCTTCTCTCCTTTTCTCCTTTCCTTTTTAAGCAATTCTAGTGAAAAAGTCCTCCAAACTCTATCAGGGAACTCAAAGTTCATGCTTTGCATAATTGAGACATGACTAACTGCTTGAATAAAATCATCCAATCTCATTTCCTTTCCAATTCAACACAATGAGTAACTTAAGGTAGAAAGAGACAGCAAACAGGAGCAGATCATTACTTCATGGAATTTAGTAGGGAAAAAAAATTGATTTAGAGCCTTGAAAAGAGTCCCACAACTTGTGTTTTAGATATAAATAGGTAATAAAGAGAGGTTACTTAAAGCTTTTTAATTGCTGTAGGCTTTTTTAACATATGACTGAAAAAGAACAGAGTCATAATTATGATTGGGTGCCTGGAGTTTTGTCCAAGTTAGCCAAATTTGGAAGACTGATTAAGTGTCTGAGCTTCATAGAGAAAATATATTTTAGCAACTAGTTCCCTTACTAGCTGGGTATTCCATTGACAAAGCTAATTAAACTCTCTGAGTTTTAGTTCTAGAGTCAGAATGGACCTTGGAGGCCATCAGGTCCAATCTGAAACTGAAAAATCTAAAATATCTATGATGCATAGTTACCTAGGTTTTCTTGAAGACTTTTAGTTGGAAGAAACCCATTACAGTTTAAGGAAGATCATTCACCTTTTGTATTACTTCAACTCTTAGGCTATTGCTTCTTAAATACAGCAAAAGCAGAGGGACACTTGAAGTTGTATGCTACCCCATGCAGTGGGCTGAAATATATTTCTCCACTCCTCCACTTTCCATTTGCCCTCCCCAAATCTAGGGGCCCATCTTGATAGAATTAAAGAATGATAAAGTTATCTAATGATCATGTAGTATATACCATGTGTCTGTTGGTGATAAAGATATAAGAAAGGAAGATAAGCCCTTCCCTTAAGTATTTATATAGCACCTACTGTATGCTAAGGTCCTGTGTCATATGTTTTAAAAAAATACCTCATTTGATCTTCACAATACCAAAAGTAGGTGCAATTATCTCTATTTTACAGTTGGGGAAATGGCAGTCAGGTGGTTTGTGCAGGGTTGCACAATTATTAAATGCCTGATGCTAGATTTAAACTTAGATTTTCCTAATTCCAGATCCAGAGCTCTATCCACTCAACTACCACTTTCCTCCATAAGAACTTTACATTCTAATTAGAAATATAAATACAGAGAAAACCAGGAAAAGATGTTTTGAATAGGGAAGCTACATGCTGAATAGCATCATAGGGCAAGTGATTGACATAGTGATAACCTTTTGTGAGCATTCTGAAGGTTTCTACCCTGTCCCCTCTTAAACATATAGGTGATGAACTGATCTCTTACTCCTTAGCTAAAGAAGTGCTTAGTACTCCTTTTCACACACACACACACACACACACACACACACACACACACACACACACAGCAATGGAATTTATGATGGAATAAAGGTAATTAGTCACATACAATTGATAAGAAACAAATGTTTGCTTAGCCCAAAATGTCTTTTCTTTTGTCCTAGGGGTTATGTAGAATGGAAGATATATTAATAATACCTCTACTCAAATACATTTCCTGCCTTTCAAGGATATGAATCATAATAAGAAGGCTGGAATATTCAGTCAAAAAGCATAAATTAAGTACCTATCATACACCAGGCACTGTGATGGATCCTGAGATACAAAGATAGAAACTGAAACAAATCCTACCATCAACACTATCATCACCACCACCACCACCATCATCATCATCACCATCATCATCATCATCACCACCACCACCACCATCATCCTCAAGAATTTATTAAGTGGCAAGTATGTGTTAAGCATTCTGCTAAGTTCTGATGATAAAAATGAAAGGCAAAAACATAGCCTTTGCTGCCAAGGGGCTGACATTCTAATGGGAAGAAAGAATATGGAATCAACTATGTTATTATGAGAAATATACAGTGTAAGTGGAATTAATCTCAGAGAGAAGGCACTAAAAGTTGGTGGAACTGGTAAGGATTCCTACAGAAACTAGAATTTGAGATGAACTTGAGAGAAGCTATGATAATGAGATAATGAGGTGGAGCATTCCAGATATGAAGGATAGGCAATGCAATGGCAATGTCCACTCTATCTTCCAAGATCTGCTTTCTGAAGCCCAACAGAAGAAGGACAAAACTTTTTTTTTTCATTTGGTAACATTTATCTTTCAGTCTTTTGGCCATTTCAATGTCCCAAAGTTCATTAGCTTAGAATATTTTTGCAAGGAAACAGAAACGATGAGAAAACTCAAGCCAGATTGGCAATGAGCCCAGAAAAGAGATTCCACAAGATTATAATGATTTTAATGGGAAACTTCCATATGCCACTTTTCCTCCTACTGCAATTGGCCTTCTCCACTTTTCTAAAAATCTTTCTCTTCATCCTATTAACCATAACACTAGGGAGAGAAAAAGAAAGAAAGATCTCCATAGCTATTCCCACAGTGCCCCTTTCAACAGTTGAGGCTATGAGAAATAAACCCAAAAAACTAACAATTACAAGCATTATCTGACAGAATCAGAGTCCACAAAGTTCTTCATTAGATAATAGCAAAGAGGCAAAATTAATAAGATGAAACAAATGAAAAGTTTTACCTTCAGGTCCAAAAAATCAATTGCAAAATTATTGGATGAAGGAGTTGGATCAAAAACATTTCAGATGCTTTCCCTGTTAAAATGCAAATTCCTTAAAGTCTGGAATTCTTGTATTTTACCTTTGTATACCTAACACCTAGACCAGTGCCTGAAATATAGCAAGTGCTTAATAAATGGCTTTGCTGTTGTTGTTAATTACAATCTCAGATGAATGAATAGTGTAACATTACAGTAAAGAAAGTAAATAACATATAAATCTCTAATATTAATAGAACTATTAGTGTGTGGATTGAAGTGTGTTTCCAATAGAGTCTATCCTGCTCAGACTCCTTCTTTGGTACTGTGTTTAGTCCTTGGGGCTGTATTTTAAAGAAGTTGTACACAAAGTAGTGTGATAGGATGGTGAAACTAGATATTATGGGAGAAAAATAGAGTTATTTAAATGAAGTGATGATATTTAATATGAAGATCAGAAGAATTAGGAGAAAATGACAACTCTCATTAAGTATCCCAAGGGTCTATCACATTAAAGAAGGGTGTCCAAGTCCATGAGGAAGAACTAGGAGAATTGATTAGAAGATGAAGGAAAGGAGATTTGGAATCACAAGACCTGAGTTCAAAATTCTGACTTTTCCACTTGTTTTTTCTGACCAAGTACATGCCACTTAGATCTCTTTGAGCCTCAAATTTCTCATTTGTAAAATGGGAAAGTTGGAGCCAGTGGCCTTTTATGCCCTTTCTATCTCTGTTTTAATGATACTATAAACCTAATTATAATCTAGGTGAGATTTTAGTGTAGCCAGAGTGGTAGCCTTCAAGTGATAAATTTAATTATGATGGAATATTTCCTTTGTTCCTAAAGGATTTGAAATGGTATAAAGGTAATTCTTATGTGGAATAATATGTATAGTCAACTCCAAAGCATGATGTGACAAGTACTGTAGGTCTACCAAAGCTAAAATGTCTCCATTACCAGTCTGTGGACATCTTAAAGAAGTGGAGAGAAAGCTTCATAGCACCTGAAAAGTAGCACACTCATCAGCTTAGCTTGTGCCCTAAGGAAACACAGAATTAACCACTTTATCTTTATAATTAGCAGAAGCTTACTAATTCTGTGAATGCCTATTATTTTGTACTGTCATTCAAACCAGTGCAGTAGTTCTGAAATTGTGGGAATTCCCAAGAATGTTTCTGGGGGTTCATGATGTCAAAATCATTTTATTAATAATACTAATATCCTACTTATATAACTTACATAAACAAAATTTTTTTTGAGGTCCTCAATGATTTTTAAGGGTGTGATAAGGCTGTGAGATAAAAATATAAAGGATAGAAAAGAAGAAAAATTTGAAAAATAATTTGTATATGTTACATATGTTGAGTAACAGTGTTAAAAGTAGTAGTGATTATATTATATTCCAAATAAATAGACAAAATGCAAGTTATAACTGATCAGTAGTCAAGTCTGCCAACAGGTCTTAACAAGCAAGTGTTGTCAGGCAAGCATGCCATACATGCATCAGAAAGAATATGTACATGTAATGACTTATTTACAATATGATATTATACGGTGACATGATGAAATATTGTCGCATCCAAATTTCAATGTAAGAAAATGTACAATAAATTGTTAAATTTAAGATGCATCATTTAATATATATATATATAATATATATTATATTTTTGAAATGATGTAAATTTCCAGAAAAAAAAGGTTAAAGGGTCAAAAAATGTAGATTAACCCAAGGGGGGAGTCACTAAGTAACAATTTTTTGAGAAAAAGGGGGTTATAGGCCAAATAAGTTTGGCAATTTCTGATCTAGTCCAATCCTCACTTATAGTCAAAGAAACTGAGACTCAGGGAGTGATACATAGTGTCTGGCCTAAAGTAGATAGTGGTAGAAGGGGGATTTGAACTCTGTTCTCTCACTCCAAATCTAGAACTTCTCTGGCTCTTAAGTATCATTTTTTTATTCCTTCTTCTCAAATAAAGTAAAAATAACATAGAGTGTGGGGCTTAGTCCAAATAAGATGAACATAGATATGGGGAATCCTGGTCTTCTAGGTATAATAATGAGGTTTCTAGGTATAAGAGGTGAGAAGCCCAAAAGAGCAGTCAAAAAGCTGATGAAGACCAATAATCTGAGATGTTAAACAGACCCCTGGACTTCATCTATATTCTCTTTTTCTAAGGTACATCATTTCATTACATCATTTAATTTCAAAAGTTCCCTGCTCTTTAGACATTGAAAGAACCAGTCAGTCTGTTACTGAAAGAAAAAATGAATAATGGGAAATAAAGCCTCAGAAATGAAACTTTTTCATTGGATTAAAAATATCTGGTACTTACTGTAATTCTTCTTTGGCTCCATCACTTACTGAGTTCATGTTGTGGTTCATTCTCACCTTATCCCCTGCAACTCTTGTCCATATTTCTCTTTAAATCCTCCAGAGAGGATCTGTCCAAGGTACTGAGGGCCATATTCTAGCTGATACCTGCCAGTTAGGCACCAGAGCTAGCTAGCTGTTGTCTCTTCTTCTTGTTATATGCCTCCTTTGTCTCCTTTCTGGTCAAAGGTACACTTGATATCTTTTAGGCCACTTCCCACACACAAGTCATTACTAATGTGCTGCTGTTTCTTTATACCCACCATGTGCTTTTCTATTGTCCTTTGATTCGCCAACTATACTGATTCATCAGAGATTAGGGTGTTGCATGATTTTACAGCCATGTAATATCACTAGGAGAATATAAGTATTAAAATATTGGCCTTCCTGGATCAAGGGATTTAGAAATTAAATTAACGGATTTTTTAAATTGCTTATTCTGTTCCAGGCACTATGTTAAACAAGCAAGTAATACCTGACCTCAAGGAGTAGACATTCTACTAGAGGAAGAAAATATATGTGGTTGGAAAGGGAGTAGTGGTGTGTTTAAAGGATATGCCCAGCCTGACCTTAATCATTGGGAAGTAGGTGAGGTAAGGAAAGGCAATGACCCCCTTGTCAGATGCCAGGATGCAAGAATCTAAGTTCTTGTGGAAGGAAGATAATGAGAAAGTTCAGAGTGTATGATGCTTGGTTTGGAAATGGCTTGGAAATACATGATGATCTGGTCTCCTAGAAAGACTAGGCAAAAATTCACTCAGAGCCCCGCATTCCAGGGATAGAGTCTAAGTTCTGGTGGAAATACCAATATAGAGAGTAAGAGTTTAAATAACCTGTTTTGGGAATGATTTGATTGTGATAGAAGGTACCTTAGGGACCATCTAGTCTAGCAGTCCTCACAATTTTTGGTCTCCATTTCCCTTTACATTCTAAGAATTATTAAGGGCTGCAAAGAGCTTTTATCTGGATTTAAACTATCAATATTTACTATATCATAAATTAATACATCTTAGCATTATTATGAAAGTAGTTTTAACCTTAGAGCTCTGCCGAAATGTCAGTGGAGCTTCCTTTGAGAATTACTGATCTAGTCCAACTCCTCATTTTCCAGAAAGATGGCCTGAGGTAACTGACATAATTTGTCCAAATTGACACAGAAGTAATGGCCAGGATTCAAATTCAGTTTCCCTAACTCCAAATGCAGCATTCTTCCTACTACAATTCTTTGACTCTCATAGATCATTAACCTGTCTCAAAGAATTCAGGCTGATCTTCAAGTGACTGACACACCATCTATCTGTAGGCTAACATCTAACATTTTCCAATTTGGCAATATTGTGTAAAATTGGCTCTCTAGCTTATATAGAATTTGAAAACCCATTGTCATCTCCAGGGCACAATAAAGAAAAGAAGAACTTTAATGGTAACCAGTATTATGCTAGCTTTGGGGAAGGTGGGATAAGATTGACTTTGTATGCATTCATTTTGAATCCAACTTTATTGGAATATTTCTACTCTCTAGGTTGGGAATAGAAAGGCAACACAGCACAGTGGAAAAGTCATTGAATGTGGAGTCAGTGGACCTGGACTTGAGTTGTAGCCTTGCCATTTAGGCCCTAACTGATCTTAGACAATTCACACATCCTCTCTTGCCCAAAATTCCTTCATCTGTATAAAACGAAACTAAAAACAAACAAACAAAAACCCACCCTGGATTTAATGACCTCTGAGGCCCCTTCCACCACTAAATCTAAAGTGAAGGAAGACCACATGTAAAACTCTCCCAATTTTATCTTAGTGAGTGAACTGTCTTTCACTTACCATTTTTCTAGCCCAATTTTAACCAACCCTTATTTATCATATTAAAGTGTAATACACTTTACACGCATGATTCCCTTATGCCTTACCCCACACTTTGAGGTAAAGAAGCAAAATATAATTACTCCATATTACAGATGAGGGGATTGAGGCTTATGGAAAGTTACACATGTAGTAATGTTGTTATTGTCTGTGTCAAAAGCAAGATTTTATCCCAGGTCTTTCTGACTTCAGGTTTAAGGGATACCTTACCCAAACCATCTCAAAAGAATCACAATTACTGTGTGTTTGTGTGTGTGTGTGTGTGTGTTTGTGTGAAATCGAGGGTGGCTTTCTTTTAAAGACTCCATTAGTCAAGATACAAATCTCAGCATTTGACTTGTCTGTCTCTGCTTATGTGATATAATGGTGGTTTATATTCCATCAGAGTCAGTGAAAGAAGGAAAAAATATTGGCTAACTGTTATCCTTCTCCCCATGCCAATCATAAACTGGGCAAGAAGAGATAGGTTCTGTGATAGTTATGCTAATTACAACTTCCCTTTGACTCACTCTCCCTATGGAGAATCATCTTCTGACACGACGAAGATAATAAAGTAAGGCTTCAGAAACAATTTTTTTTTCAAAATAGCCACCACTTGATGGTAAGCAGAGGAGCCATAAACCAAGACACCTGCAAAACAGATTCCTTTCAGGATCAGAAGAAAAACACAAAGGGCTCTGGAATTTTAAAGAAGTAGCTTATGCTTACATGGTAATTCATTTTTGAGCTTCCTCATTTTTCTCTTTCCTTTGTATTAATCACCTATTGGTGTCTTCTTGAATTTCAACAGGTATATGGAACCCCACCTGTTCTGAAGTCACTGAGATTCAAAATGGAAACAATTCTTGGAGTTGCTCAAAGAAAGCCTTGAGGGCAGTGTGGGGAGGTGAGGGAGACAAATAGTTTAGTAATTATGATGTACTTTCTACTTTGTTCAAACTTGATTCAAATGTAGCCTGTGAAGGCAATTTCTTCTTCTTCTTCTTCTTTTTTTTTTTAAAGCAATTGGGGTTAAGTAACTTGCTCAAGGTTACACGGCTAGTCATTATTTATGCGTGGGTGCTCATTTTCTGAGGCCGGATCTGATCTCGGGTCATCCAAACTCCGAGGCCGGCACTCTTACTCACTGTGCCACCTAGCCGCCCCTTTAGGGCAATTGGGGTTAAGTAACTTGCCCAAGGTTACACGGCTAGGTTGTTGTTTGTGTGGATTAAGTGTCAGAGGCCCGCTCCGAACTCAGGTCCTTCTGATTCCAGGGCCGGCGCTCTATTCATTGCGCCACCTAGCCGCCCCAGCAATTTCTTCTAAAGAGTCAACATTTTGATATTTCCTACAAGAAAGTTAGTTATCTTTTCAACCAAAATTTTTTCTTTCTTCACTTTTCCTATAAAGTCTTTCTGGCTTTTTTAGTCATCCTGCGGAAAATATCCAATTTATTTATTAGTAATTACATAAAGTAGCACGAACCACATAGCTAACTTTTATATACCTCAATAACTTTATGCAAACATTACTTCATTTTATCCTCACGATAACCCTGAGGGACAGGTGTGATTATTAGCACCATTTGATAAACTTGGAAAGGGAAGCAAAGATGAAGTGACTTGTCCAGGGTCTCACATCTGGTGTCTAAAGTAAAATTTAAACTCTTCTTCCCTACCACAAGAGCAGCTAGGCATCACAATGGATAAATTCTCCAGTAAAGAGTCATGATGACAGGGGGAGGAGCCAAGAAGGCAGAGTAGAAACAGCGTGTCCAAGCCACTCTCCCCCCAGATCACCTCCAAATTATGTAAAAGGGGACTCTGAACAACTTCTGGAGCCCCAGCACCCACAGAATGACACAGAGAAGCTAACCTCCCACTGAGGACAGCCCAGCAGCCCAGCAGGAAGGACCAGCACAGCGCTCTGGGAGCTGGTAGCCCATTGCGCAGTGCGCAGGGAGCTGAGCACAGGTCTGCCTGAGTCAGGGTTTTAGCCCCAGGGTGGCTGGGCCAGCAGCTGGCTGGAGGGACCCGAGAACACCAGCAGCTGTGGCGATTCCAGAATTATCAACATAGACATGCCTAGGAAAAAGTGAGAGGTTAGTGCCCTATGGACTTTGGGACCAGTATTTGGGGAATGCCTCAGCTTCCTCCCTGGGGGCTAGAAGCCACTGAGGAGACACGCCATTTTGTAGTTCTCAGAGGCAGCTCCAGCTCCTGGCCTGAGAACTGTATGGAGATCCAGTGATCAGTCTTGGGGGGGGGGGTAATCGCTCTTGCTTTAACCTCCCTGGATCTGGATTGTGGTCTGGGGTGGAGGTCGTGGGGTGGGTTTCCAGCTTGCCAGAAACAGAAGTTGCCCCCCAATGTTCGGGAGGAAAGTTCCCCTGTCTGGCAGCAGAGCCATAGTGCAGAAAACATGCAACATTAGACTCCTACTTTGGGGGCAAAGAAGATCAAAGCATGGAAGAGTCAGAGGACTGTGAGGTCAGAAATCCTCCTCCAAAAGCCCCAAAGGAAAATATGAGTGGGTTACAGGCCAGAGAGGACCTTAAGAAGGACTTTAAAAATCAAATAAGAGAAGTGGAGGAAAAATTGGGAAGAGAAATGAGGATGCAGGAAAAAATATGACATGAGGGTCATCGGCCTGACTGAGGAAAACAACACCTTAAAAAATAGGCTAACTCAAATGGCAAAGGAGGCCCAAAAGGGCAATGAGGAGAAGAATGCCTTAAAAAGCTGAATTTGCCAGATGGAAAAAAAAAGAATCTCAAAAGTTCACTAATGAGATTCATTCCCTCAGAGTTAGACTGGAACAAATGGAAGCTAATGACTTTATGAGAAATCAAGATGCTGTTAAGCATAATCAAACAAATGAAAGATTAGAAGGCAATGTGAAATATCTCATGGGAAAAACCACTGACCTGGAAATAGATCCAGGAGAAACAATTTAAAAATTATTGGACTACCTGAAAGCCATGATCAAAGAAAGAACCTGGAAATCACCCTTCAAGAAATTCTCAAGTAAAATTGCCCTGATGTTTTAGATCCAGAGGGCAAAATAGAGGTTAAAAGAATCCACCTCCTGAAAATGATCCCAAAAAGAAAACTCCCAGGAATATTATAGCCAGGTTCCAGAATCCCCAGATCAAGGAGAAAATACTACAAGCAACCAGGAAGAAACAATTTCAATACTGTGGAAACACAATCAGATTAGCACAGGACCTGGCAGCTTCTACACTGAGGGACTGAAAGGCTTGGAATATGATATTCCAGAGAGCAAAGGAGCTGGGATTAAAACCAAGGGTCACCTACCCAGCAAAACCGAGTATTTTGTTCCAGGGGAAAATATGGTCATTCAGTGGAATAGAAGCCTTTCAAGCATTCTTTTTTTTTTTTGCTCTTTATAGGGCAATTGGGGTTAAGTAACTTGCCCAAGGTCACACGGCTAGGTTTTTTGTTTGTGTGTATGGTAAGTGTCTGAGGCCGGATCCGAACTCAGGTCCTTCTGACTCCAGGGCCGACACTCTACTCACTGCTCCACCTAGCCTCCCCACTTTCAAGCATTCTTTTTTTTTTGCTTTTTGGAGGGCTGTTGGGGTTAAGTAACTTGCCCAAGGTCCAGGCTATGGTTTTTGTTTGTGTGTGCGTTAAGTGTCTGAGGTTGGATCCGAACTCAGGTCCTTCTGATTCCAGGGCCAGCGCTCTACTCACTGTGCCACCTAGCCGCCCCGCTTTCAAGCATTCTTGAGGAAAAAAAAAAGAGTTGAATAGAAAATTTGACATCCAGACACAAGAAGCAAGAGATGCCTGAGAAGGTAATCAGGGCAAGAAATTAAAAGGAACTTATCAAAGTTGAACTATTTACATTCCTATATGGAAAAGCAATAACTGTGACTGATGAAATCTTTCTCAGTATGAAAATAATGGAAGAAGGGTGTATGGTCATATGAATACATATGTGAATGTGTATATATGTTTACAGTTATATATGGATAGAGGGCATAGGTTGAATTTGTTGGGAAGGGAGGATACTCAAGGGGTGAAATTATGAGATGAGGGAGGAAAGTGGCAAGAGGAGATGGGGAGAGACAGGGTAGGGTAAACTATCTCATGTGGAAGAAGCAAGGGGAAGTGGCTGCAAGGGAGGGGAAGAATAGGAAGGCAAAAAGGCAAAACCACATTCTCATTGAATTTGGTTCAGGGAGAGAATGACATACATACTAAATAGGATATCTCAACCTGCAGCAGAATAGGGGGAAGGGAGATGAGAGGAGGGATGATGGATGGGAGGGCATCCTTGGGAGGAGGGGAGGTTGGAAGTACCCACTATAGAAGAGGGGCAGGATCAAGTAGGGAATGGACCAGGTGGGGGGTGGGATGAGTGGGAGGGAATTATAAGCAGCCTTGTACAATATATCTACTATGATAATGTTTTGCATAGCTATACATGTACAACATATACTGAGTTACTTATCTCCCCAGAGGGAATGCGTGACAAGGGAGGAAGGGAACAGATCTGAAATTCAAGGTCTTAAAATTAAATGTTTCAAATATATATCTAAATACTATTATTAATACTCTTTTGCTTGTAATTGGGAGATAAGATGTGCAAGCATTGGAACACAGAGATTCACCTTCCTCTAATGGAAAAGTCGAAGTGGGTATGGGAGAAGATATGCGAGAGAGCAGATTGGAGGCAGCAATATCTTGTGGGGTTGCTATTCTGGGAGAGTGGGTAGGGGAAAAACGGGGGGGGGGAAATAATCGTAACTCAAAATCTGGTGGAAATGGATGCTGTAAAACAGAAGTTAATAAAGCAGTTGTTTAAAAAAAAAAGACTCATGATGACATCTTTGCAAGTTCCAATCTAACCTCAGATACTTAGTAGCTATGTGACCCTAGGCAAGTCACTTAACCTTATTTGCCTTAGTTCCTCTAACATAAAATAAGCTAGAGGAGGAAATGGCAAACCACTCTAGTATTTTTGCCAAGAAAACTCCAAATGGGGTGACAAAGAGCTGGATGAAACTGAAATGACTGAACAACTTCCTAATCCCATGTCCACTATACTGCCTAGATCTTTATCATGGTTTCAATTATTCTTTCTTTTTTTATTTTCTATTCCTATGGTCATGGAGGGGGTAGAATTAGGTGTGGACAGGAATACTATGGTGACTTAGGCTAAACTTTTCATTTTACGAAAGAAGAAATATAAGATACAAGGAGTTAAGTGATCTATCCAAGGTCATGTGGGCAGCTAGGAACAAAATTAGAGTTTGAACTTAGGTATGTTGATTGTAAATCCAACTATTTACATTGACTCATTCTCTACTACTATAAGAAAATTACATATATTATTGAAATCATAGATTTGGTACCCCTTTGAGTATCTAATATCTATAAATATATAGATACACACATGTGTACATATATATACATACATACATACATACATATAAACATATACACACATATATACATATTAATATATACACATAGATACATGGGGGGCATACACAGATATATTCTCTCTCTCCTTTTATTCTATCATATATATGTGTATATATGTATGTGTATATACATATGCATACACACACATAATTTTACTTTTTAGGAACTATGAAAGTCTCTGAGAGAAAAGTGCTTTTCTGGTGCCTCCTTTAAACTATTGTTATATGTGCTGAACTTACCCTAGATCTTATTCTTTGAACTAGATACTTAATACATCTCTACTATGATGCAAAGAGATGTGATTGCTTCTAACTCTTCCTTGGTTCCAAGATTCTTCCTTTTTCCATCTGGATTCTTTCTTCCTTCTTCCATCCAATGCTGATGTTTATTTTTAACCAACTCTCCCTTCTGGGTTTGATTTCAGAATATCTGCTTCTTTAGAATCAGTCCTCTTGGTTCCCTTCAAATCATGTAAGAACTCTTGGTCACATAGGGTAATAGGATAGTGAGTTCAAGGAAACTACCAAAGATTATCAAGTCAAATTCCCACATTTTCATGTTGAGGAAACTGAGGCTCAGACGGCTGAAGCAACTTATCCAAGGCCCCAGAGAAAATAAGTGCCAGGATGCAATCTATGTTGAACCATCCAACAATTATTTTCTCGTCAAACAATAGCCAGGTTCTGACTACATTAACCTAAATTCATTAATGTTTTGATTCCTTCACCACAGCTAAAGGAAAATTAAACTCAGCATTTGACCAACGTTACAGTAGGATCCTCTCCAAAACATTTAGCTGAAGAAAGAATATGCATTGTAAAAAGAGTCTTAATAACATGCAGTTTTATGGAGCTGAATTCTATGATGAAGTTAGTTTCAAATGGCGTTTACTAATGTTACAACAGAATTGTCTATATTAATCAATTTGACTTCATCAATGTCTCTCTGGAAGTAACTTTGACTGCAATTCAATTTCATTCTATTTGCATTTTAAGCTTATTGCCTAAGCATGCTTGAGCACCGCACCCCAAAACAAAGTGCTTTTACCCTTTTGCCATCTTGATTTTTCTCGTACTAAGGATCAAATCAGATTGTCTTACTACATATAAAATGATCCTGCTTTTGTCACTTTAAATCTGGGCAGTTTTATGACATTTATTTTAATTTTCTATTCATATCATACCAATTCAAGAGGGTTTTTGTTGTTGTTGTTGTTTCCTAACTTGAAAGCTGTGATATTAGGACCAGAATCCAGAGCTGGCAGGCTCCACTCCCATCTAGTCCAATAGCTCCATTTTTAGAGGTGATAAGACTGAGATCTGGGGGGGGGGTTACATGTCAGACAGTAAACATCAGAAGTAGGACTCACCCTCAATTCCTCTGACTCAAGAGTCAATTGCCTTTCTACTCTGTCCTGCTGCCCTTGCTATAATCTTATGATGAGAGAAGGGACAATGTCTAGGGGGAGATACTTTTGAGGGGATAGCAATATAATATTTTTCAGGAGTTTTAGGAAAAATGTGATGAAAACATAGATTCTTTAAAATTCTTAATCCAATGTACACAATCTTTCAGTTCCTTCATCCAACAAGCATTTATTAAGTACCTACTGTACGCAAAGTACTGGACTATGCTCTCCCTTCTCCCAGTGAGCTTATATTCCTCTGGATGTTTACAACTTTAACAAAGATTAATAAATGATCAAAATTTGGGCGGTTAGAAGGCACAGTGAATAGAGGACCAGCCGTGGAGTCAGGAGGACTTGAATTCAAAATTCTGCCTCAGATATAACACTTAATAGCTGTGTGACCTTGGGCAAGTCACCTAACCCCAATTGCCCTGCCCTCACCCCTCCAAGAAATAAATAAATAGATAAATTATCAAAATTACAGAAGGAAAAGACAGTAGGTGGTTTGCAATCTTTATCCATAAAAGAAATTTCCAACCTGATGAGATTATGCATGTATTGAAACATTAACATATACTTGGAAGCTACAGCAGGATTTTGAGGAATAAACTGACATGGTCAGTAGGATGGGTTTTTAGGATGAACAAGAGGGAAAGAGGTAGAATAGGGAGACTTTAAACAAGAAAACCAATTTTGAGGCTATTACAAAAGCCTTATGTAAAAAGAGATAAGGACCTCTTTTAGGGAGGCTACAGTGAGAATGGGAAGAAGGGAAAGCTAGTACACAGGTCCAAATAGCAAAGCTTAACAATTGACAGTGTGTGTGTGTGTGTGTGTGAGAGAGAGAGTGAGAGAGAGAGAGAGAGAGAGAGAGAGAGAGAGAGAGAGAGAGAGAGAGAGAAGAGGAAGAAAGAGAAGGAGGAGGAGGAGGAGGACTGAGACTATAATCCTGGACAAAGTTACAATTTATGGAGTAAGAGGTAAGAGGAAAAAGATAAGAAGGGAGACAGGAGTCCCAGATCCATCATGGAGAAATGACCCCAACATCATGGATGTTAATAACAGAGTCCAATAAGACACAACGGTCAAGTAACTTCTTTCAGTGAAGGATATTATAAGACCATAGGTTAAGAGCTGGATAGGACCTTAGACCATTTAGTAAAGCTTCCTTGTTTCACACATGGAGAAACTGAAAACCAAAGTGGTTGAGTAGAGTTGGGAGTATATATGACATACTCAGTATGACAAAGAGGACAACTGGCAGTCTTGGGATTTGAATCCTGGTCTCTTGAATCCAAAATGCAGCATTATCTTCAATGCTGTGTCTTCATTTGAAGTCAAACCTCGGATTGGCTCGTACCCTTGTCTGGCTATATGACTGAACAAATTAATGTCTTTGAATTTCAAATTCTCATCTGAAAAAGGGGGATGATTATACTTGTGCCACTGAGAGCACAGGGTTACCTGTGAGAAAAGTACTTTGCATGGGGCAGCTAGGTGGTACAGTGAATAGAGCACTGGCCCTGGCATCAGGAGGACCTGAGTTCAAATCTAGACTCAGACACTTGATACACTTAATATCTATGTGACCCTGGGCAAGTCACTTAACCACAATATTGTTGTCTTCCCTCCCCCCCAAAATAAAAAAGAATAGTACTTTACAAACCTTTAACACTATAAAAATATGAGCTCCAGATCTTGCATACACAATTTTATTAGGCCTATACAGATGTGAGAAGAGCATTAGTTAATTATCTTCAATTTTCTGGGTATGCATCATCTACCAAATGTCATTGTTTCATCCCCAGCTACTTAGTGGCTCAGATACTGGAAGCAGAGCTTGCTAGTGGGGGAGATAGAAGAGGGAATCCTCTCTCTTTCCATGGCAGGTACAAAGTTAGCATATATGCCTACATGGCTGCATAAGAACATAGATGTAATCTGACTCTCCTATGAATGCTGGCAATCTGTTGAATGCTAAAGATTGTATAAATCTTAGCAGCTTTCCTGATGCTTCATACACAAGCAGCTGTTGTTTCTTGGTCGACTGGTTAAATATGCCGCACAATTTCCCCATGAAAAATCTCACCAAAGATGATTCCAGTAATTCTTCCCCTACATCGCTGCTACTAGCTTCAGCTCTGGAGACATGCAGAGAGAAGAAGCAAGACAGAGATCTAAGGAAAAGAGCGTTTGACTTGGGGTCAGACAACCGAGCTTCAAAACCTTGCTTTATTACATGCCTACCTGTGTTACCTTGGGCAAGTCAATTTAATTCTCTGGGCCTCAGTTTTCCTATATTTCAAATGAGGAGGGAGGAATTGATCATCTCCACCATCACTTCCAACTATGAAATTAATATGTATCTTTTTTTTTGTCTTTGGACACAGAGTAGGATATTAAGGGGCAAGGATATCACTGCAGACTTGGAACAGACCTAAGATCATCTATATGATCCTATAACTGTATGAAAACCCACTTTATAGCCTCTTTGGTTAATGGCTATCTACACTTTCCTTACGTGAGGGGTCCCAATATCCCCAGAGGCAGCCCACTCCACTTTGCAGATTTATAATTGTTAGTCAGCGGTAGACTTAGTTCAAACTTCAATCTGTCTCTCTGTGTCTAAACTCATTAGTCCTAGTTTTGCCCACTGGGGCCAAACAGAACAATTATAAACCTTGTGTCATTAAATACTATTACATTTTTAAAAATTTAACTGTTTTAAATGGCCTCATCTTTAAAGCAAAATAATTCTATTCCATCAATTATTCCTCATATAACATGACCTTAAGGGCACTTTGCCTTGCTGGCTGCCCTCCACTCCATACATTTTAGCTTATCAATGTCCTTCCTAAAATTTGGAGCCAAAAATATAAAAAGTGCCCTGGGAGTCAGGAGGCCCAGATTCTGGCTTCTCTGTAACCAGAATGATTTGACTCTTGCAATAAATCATGCAGAAACAAATTTTTATTTTATAATTACCACATGCCAGACATTTTTCAGTATGGGAGAGAAGAGATATAGAGAAAGTAAAGAAGAAGGGAAGGAAGGAAGGAAGGAAGGAAGGAAGGAAGGAAGGAAGGAAGGAAGGAAGGAAGGAAGGAAAGAAGGAAAGAAGGAAGGAACAAAAAATAAAAGAAGAAAAAGAAAAAAGAAGGGAGCAAGGGAAGGAAGGAAGGAAGGAAGAAAAATCAGCCTCCTTTCAAAGACTTTAGGTTCTAATAGAGAAGACAACATCTTTGTATCTTAATAGGAAAACACAAGATAAATACAGAGGAGAAGGAAGGTAACCTTTGAGCAGAAGGCATTCAACTTGCATCTGGGGGAATAGGAAGTCATTTGACTTTTCTAGACCTCAGATTTCTCCTCTACAAAACAACGGGTTTGGACTAGATGAGATCTAAATTCCATTCCAGGCTTAATGATCCTAGTTCTATTGTGTAATTTTCATGACGCTTTAATTGAAGCAGCATGGAGTAGAAAGAACACTGCCAGGTTTGGAGGGAGAACTGAGTTCAGATTGCAGCTCGGACACTTACGAGCTATGTGACCATGAGCAAATCCCTTATCCTCTCTAAGCCTCCCATTCCTTAACTGGATAATGAGGGTAATCATATTTCTACTTACCTGTGTTACAGGATGGATTGCAAGGAAATCTTACAGACCTGTGGTGAAGAAAGTACAGCATAGATCTTAAAAGTGTTATAAAGATATGACTTATTTTTTGAAAATGTGTTTCCTGCTGTATTTTCCATTTCAGTAGAAAATGATGAATGAAGGTGACTTAGGCATGGACCTACAATTCTAATATTCAGGAGAATTCAAGAAACTAACTTTAAATGATGTTCTGTGTTTGGGAGGGAAAAAAACAAACAAAAAAACATTTTCCCACCTTGAAACAAAATATTGGAAAACATGGAAATGAGAGGCTGTAACAACACACCAGTATCCAATGAGTAAAAGTAAATATAATAGGAAAGACACTCCATGAGGTGAGGAGAGTTGAATTCAATGGAGCAAGCAGGTATTGCACACTAGTCATTAACAACTAAAGACATGGAGAAATATCTTCTGTGGAAAATGAGATTTGAGTTGAAGCTTGGGGTAAGTATGGTAGGCCTTCTGTTCTATGACTATAACATCAAGGAGGCATGGAGAACGTCATATCTACTAGTGAATAAAATTAAAAAAGAAAAGAAGATTCCGTACCCCAACATTAAAGAGTAGTAGTCTACAAACACTGGAGATAGCCATAGTTTATGTTCAGTTCTGTTCCTAAAGGAAAAGTTTGGTTGTTTGGGATGGGGTGGGGAAAGGACTTACATAAATCACTATATTTTTAACTGACAATTTAGTTTGATGATTAAATCATTTGCATAATGGTCACCCACTTTGGAAAAATACAACTAAAGAAGGCATAATAAAAATTCACCTAATTATAGAGCTTTTCAAAGAAAAAACTGAAAAAAAAATACAAATTCACTTTTCCATGGAAAGAGCTGTTTAAACAACCCTAACCGCAGAAAACTAACAGTTGGCTTTTGTAAACTCTGATATATGTATATATGTGTGTATATATATATATAGATAGATAGATAGATAGATAGATAGATAGATAGATATAGATATAGATATACAGATACATACACACACACACACACACACACACACATATATATATACTATTTTTAGAAACAACTTGCTTTTTGCACGTAAATATTGTTATCTGCCAGGTATATAGTTTATCAATCAATTAGTATTTATTAAGCACTTAGTATATTCTTAGTACAAGACACGACAGGGATATTAGAGAAATTAAAACATGATCCCTTTCCTCTAGATTTCATGGTTTACTTGATGCCAGAACCCTGGCTCTTTTACAATCAGACCTGTGTTGTTGGGGCAGCTAGGTTGCCTTGTGGATAGAACACCAGGCTCGGGAGTCAGGAGGACTGAATTCAAATCTGGCCTCAGACACTTACTTGCTGCATGACCCTGAGCAAGTCACTTAACCTTGTTTGCCCCACCTCCAAAAAACCATACATGTCATTTAAGGCTATTTTTGAGATTTCTAGCCATTTGGGGCCAATAGGAATCTCCACTGAATTATTCTAATTTCTTTTAAGGTAAAATACCTCATCACTCTGATTAGTCCATGTATAAGTAATTTCTTGGAATGTTTGGTTGAGATACCTGGCTTAACAACAAGTGTTTTGTTTTTGTTTTTTTTCTATAGTACATGATAAAACATTCATTTTAAAGTTTTCTAGACCAATAGTATCAAAATCTAATAGAAAGTGAAACCATTGAACAATAAGGATCCCTGTGAGTTGTATATTGAATGGAGTATTACCTATGTTTCATTGTGTTTTTATTTATTTTGTCAAAATTTCCCATTTAAATTTTACTATGGTTTGGGCCACAATCAGAAATATTGTGAATTGCATGTGACTTGTGGGGTATTGACACTTGTGATCTAGATCTGGCAGTAATAGGATCATGTTTTTCAAGATATAAGGATCTTTTTTTTTTTTAATTTATTTTTTTAAAGCAATTGGGTTTAAGTAACTTGCTCAAGGTTACACGGCTAGTCATTATTATTTATGCGTGGGTGCTCATTTTCTGAGGCCGGATCTGATCTCGGGTCATCCCAACTCCGAGGCCGACTCTCTTACTCACTGCGCCACCTAGCCGCCCCTTTAGGGCAATTGGGGTTAAGTAACTTGCCCAAGGTTACACGGCTAGGTTTTTGTTTGTGTGGATTAAGTGCCTGAGGCCGGCTCCGAACTCAGGTCCTTCTGATTCCAGGGCCAGCGCTCTATTCACTGCGCCACCTAGCCGCCCCAAGATATAAGGATCTTAAGAAAGCTGAAACAATAACTATTAGTTCACCTAGAAGACTGAGTGAAAAGCCCTCATTTTAATAGGTACAGAAAGGTTCATATACTTATAAGAAACTGAGGAAGGATTCGAATACAAGACTTTCTGACTCCAATTCCAGCACTCTATCTGCTACACCATAAAAGTACTAGAGCTTATTAAGCCATAAAATAATCAGTGTAATCTACTTGGATTAATGTGCAGGAGAAGAATAAAATAAGATGAGATTGGAGAATAACCAGAAGAATAATTTGACTGGAACACATTGTGAAAAGGATAGGACCTATCAAGTTCTAGGAGCTTTGAGTCCTGGCCCAGTTACAAATAATGTACCATTAAAGAAACTAACCTAGTCTAACTAAGGAGAGTTTCACTGACAAAGTATTGACCACCAGATAATATTTTTGGCTATAGAAAGCCATAAAATTCTCCCCACAAACCACATAAACAGGAAAATACATACATACCAAATGCCTGGGAGGATTGTGATCTATAGAAAAAGGAGCCATACCAATGAAATCAGGAAGCTTTTGGTATCAAGATGTAACTTTTCCCCTTTTTCCAGTGGTTCATTGCCAGCTCTGGGTGACAATCAGAAATATGATGTGAGGGAAAGAAGCCAAAGAGGAAATGAACCATTGGTATTAAAATGCAAATGACATTGTTGGTTATAAGATGAATAAATACCATGAGTCATTCTTCCATAAGAATGGTTTAGGAATACAGAATTTCTTAATTTAAAAATGGTATGGGTCAAAGTGGACTTTGCAAAATTCTCAAAAGAGACACTTAATCAAAGACCTACTTGATTTTGCCTTTCTTTTCCCAATCAATAAAGAATCAATTTCATCCTTAGCAATGCATAGGTACTGAAAGGGAGGGGCAGGGGGCAGGGAGAGAAATTTATTAACCTCAATACTGGACAAGGCAAAATGAGAGAGAGAGAGAGAGAGAGAGAGAGAGAGAGAGAGAGAGAGAGAGAGAGAGAGAGAGAGAGAATGAAATTACTTGGCCAGGCTGAGAAGAAAAGGAAACAGGGAATCCTAGTGTTTGGATTGCACTGTTAATTACCCAGGCGGCATCTAATGAAATGTTAATTGCCACAGCAGAATGGCTGATGCAGTCAAGTTGGTCCAAAATCCACTGAGCAGGGTACAAAGAGAGAAACTCTCAGGGTGGGGAGGACAAGGCTATTTCTGAAATGAAAACAATTAAGGGGAGTGATTAGAGTTTGACCCATTTACTGATGTATAAACTTGGATCTCCAGATTGCTCGGAACACCAATAAACTTTCCACAGCTTGAAAATATTTTTTGGGATCATCAGATCTGCAGGCTGTAGCAGAGACAGATACCTAGGTCTTTAAAAGAGATTTATCTATTGCTTAAATTAAAAATGTTATTAATGTCATATATGTAAGGATGGCCTGTGTCCCAGACGGCCCACAATCATTCCTGAAAGTTCATAGGCATGTTTAGTTTGCGTTTTGAACTTGTGGGTTTAACTGCATATTTTTTTTTATTCTGGGTTTTATCAATAGAAGTATTTTTGGAAGAATAATTTGATTAAAGTTACATTATGGATTCCAATCTCAATAATTAATAATGACTTTCAAAGACTTCTAAAAAAATACTAGTATGTAAACAGAGCTTGGTGTCATTCCTATAGTGATCTCTGAGAGCAGACAATGCTATTTTGAATAGCTGATATTAAAATTTTCATATAGTGCTGAGCAGCACTGTCGAAACAGGTTCTCAATGGATATGGGTTAGTTCTGACTATAGGAAAAATGGGTTACTTGCTTTTTAGCTTCTTGTTAGAAATGTTTTAGATGTTTACTACTGTTATATCCTAAAAAAAAATCCTCTCAATTAATTGAGATATGAATAGATAAATAAATGGATGAATGAGTGAAAGCAATGCCCATTGCAACATTTCATGAAGGTCTCGTCTACATAATGTTACTTAGATATGTAACAAATTCATCCTAGTGACCAGGTCTTTGGAAATACCTTAATATTTGAGTGATAGTATAGCCAGAAGCCTGACACCACAGATGTGAACCATCAAGAAGACTGCCTGTTTTTTTTTTATCCATCTCCTTTGAAAAGAACTTTGCTCTCCTATTGAATATAAGATGAGGTATATTTATCTTGTTCAGACTCCTGTTTGCCATGCATATATCACAGTGACAGTGGCTTAAGATGTTGGGATTCAGAGCAGGAAGAGACCTAGGAGACCCACTTCCTTTTAAATCCTTCAACTCATACTTCTTGCCTATGGTCAAGTCATATGAATAGTTGGATATTGATTATTCCTTCTAGCCTCAAGGTGATAGGCCATAGGGTCATAGCTTTGAAGCTGGAAGGAACTATTGAGGTTATTTGATTTTACAATTTATTTCTTTCCCACTATTCAAGGTAAAGCTAGCATTTCCTCAAGATGCAGGAAGAGCCCATATAGAGTTTTCTTCTCTATCCTTTTCCCAATGAGAGAAAGATAGGGATGTTAAATATGTGTACAGGCATAGGAGAGGCATCTTTCTCTTGTAACCAGGAGTGGGAAATAATGTGGCTTACTTAAAGGCATATACTATTACTGGGAGCTTCAGGAAGAGAGGGTCATTACAAAACATTGGGATGGCAAAAGGCCAGTCAGAGTACCTCAAGTATAGACTGAGCCCTTTACAGAATTCTTAATTCCTAGCCCTGGGAGCATCCAACTATAGATAGAGAATAATTTGATTCTTTCACTACTGGAGTCAACAATCACTGGATAAATGAATGGATGGACAGATGGATGGATGGATGAATAAAAGCATTTATTGCTTATTACATGCACTGCTCTGTGGTAAGCACTAGAATTAAAAATAACACAAGCAAGACAGTCCCTGCTGTTGTGGAACCTGTAAACTAATTGGGAAAGACAAATTCCATAAGAGGATCCTGCTACAATAGTTTGAGTCCCAAACTATTCGATGGTGGGATAGGGGAAAGGGAAGAGGATGAACTTTATAGTGATCTGAAACTGTGAGAGATGATTATTTTAATCATATTAATAATGATTGGTTATAGTTAAATGTTTTTAGTTTTAGTTCTATTCCTTCCCTCAACCTATCCATCCATCAAACAGCAAGCATTTTTTGTAGCTCTTGCTAAGGGGGTAGACGTCATGTTCTTTTAGAATCGTGACAACTAAAGAATGAGACTTGAATTAAGGATTACTAGTTTTCATTCTTGATGGGGAAGTCAGTGAAGAGAGAGAAATTAACATGAAAGATCACCGTGATTTAAATCTACTTCTGAGAGCAGCCATTGTGGGGTAAAATGGGGACTCCCAAAGTCTTAAGCACTTGTTTTCAGCACCAATGAAGAACATATTCCATCTTTTGTAATGTTTATCCATTTGAACAGTCTGATGATAACCGTTTAAAACATGATTCTGTTATTTAATAAATTAGTTTTACTGTATAATTTGGTGTTATCCTGAATTAGATAAACTTGTCTCCTCTGGATTCATCCAACTCATTTTTAGAGGCCGGGAGAGAGTCAAGCGGTTCACATTAAAAAAAAAAAAAAAACAAAGCTAGAAATTTAGTTTTAGTTCACTCCAATCACCATTAGAATAATGAAGATATCTCTGAAGGGAAGTAATCCTTCCCCAATATTATATTCTCAGTTCTATAAGATTTTTATACTGGTCAAGACAAATTGAGAGCACTGTATATGGTTATAGGACATCTTCTTTCCCAGCCAAGATAAAGTATACCCAAAAGAAGATACCGAACAATCTAGTAATCATATCAAGTAAGGAATGTACTTTGTTTGGAAATGGAAGGTGCAGTAGGAACATAATAACTATCTTCAAATATTTCAGACATTCATGAGAAGGAATAAATTGACATTATGTTGTCTTAGATGGTAGACTAGGACCAATGAATGGAAGTTTAAGAGAGAAAGAAATTCCCAAATATTAGGGGTGTTCAATAGTAGATCCAGTTACCTTACCATATACTATAGAAGTCACTGAATATATATGAAAATGGAATGGATGACCAAACTAGTCTGGGATTCAGGTTGGAAATTAGACTAGATGATTTTGAAGACTCCTTCCTGCTTTTTATCCTATGAGTCAGAGGAAAAACAACACATTTAGAAACAGGGTTAAAGTATAAGAAATATCTGATCTAAGCAAGGCCTCACCTCAAAAATTCATCTCTCAGTTACATAAATTGCATATTATTAATTTATAAACAGCTCACTGAAAAGCTAAGACATTTCCTTTATTTAAAAATATAATTAATGTTTCCAATACAGTGAAACTGTGCTCCACAGTAGAGGTCTGAATTGATTTCCCACCCACTGGGAACAATACTGAAACAGGGAAATCCGGGAGAACTCCCAAGCAACACTTGCCTGCTTTTTCATCTGGTCTTAATGCTTCATATTGGTCAGTTGATATTTTGGCCAGTATTGAGGAAATAATAGGGAGCCATATGGAAGGAAAAAAAATGGATAATTTGAGCATACCACCCACCTTAAATTTGGCTTGGCAAGAGATTTTTTTAAAAAAATAATCATCTGTGAACCCATAAAAACTTTGAATAGCCCAGAATTTTCATGAGTCCTACCCACGCTCTCAAATATCATCCCAATCCTCTCCTACTCATGCCACATCATCCCTTGCGTACAGATGATCCTCAGCGTACAAAATGCACGTGATCTGGAAAACGGTAGCTGTAGGCCAATACTCTGAAATGTGAATCCAAACCTGAATGCAATTTCAGTCACACAAAGTCTTTCAACAATTATGTAAGTCTTTTTAAAATCTTTATATGACAACCCCCATTTTGAAAAAGCAGCAAACATTAGAGTCAGAGGGAATGGCCAAAAGATAATAAAAGATAAATTGTCCAAGACAAATGCCCTGTTATACATCACCAGAGACTAGATTTTGAGTGTATATCTCTATACAACATCATTGCATTTCTACAGCACCATATCACATAGCCATTCCATTACTAGAGCCATGGGGATAAAAAAAATGTTTATTACTTTAGACTCATGAATTTAATCAAAAATCATATGGGAACTTGATATAATTAACTCACCCTTTGAGGAAAAAAAACTGGTCTTAATTGAATGATTTTCTTTATAGCCAGAATTCATGGATTAAGAATAAAAATGACAGTTAAATAAAACTACAAATTTTGTAAAGCATTCTACATAGATGGAATCCAGGAAGTCTTAGTGCAAAAGACTTTTAGGATACCCTACATTTAATCTCATTTTATCATCAAAATAACTATGTAGGGTTAATATTTTATCTCCCCTTTACAGATAAGGAAACTGAATCTTGTATATATTAAGTGACTCATCATATAGTCAGTAAATGTCAGAAAAGGATTCAAGCCCAGGTATTCCTGTCCCTTAGTCCAACACTAGGCAACACTTATAAGAGAACCTCATCTTTGAGGAATCATTCTATTCATAGATCAGTGGTTGTTGTGTTGCCCCCTTACCAGTCCCCTGCCCCTAACAAAAACATGCTGTTGGTATTATCTTAATGGGTTTATAATAAAAGAGAGTTTTTTACTTTCTGTGTCATGCATGTTGATACAGGTGGATTTCATCATAGTAGTCCAGACAACCTGGTGGGAAGGAAGACGATATGATTTTTCTTCTCCAGATGTCTTAATAAAGTAATCCTTCTTGGCTCCTTGTAACCACTTCTCACTCCCCATCTTGTAACCTTCTCCCACTCTCCTTCCTCTTCTGGTACTTCTCTACTCCCAACAAATAATATTTTGTCAATCTTCCTCCTATTGAATGTTTCTTCTATTCTCTCAATGTTTTGCTTTTCTCTCTCATTTTCAATCTTTACAGCTCTTGTATTTTCCTCACATGCTATACCCATTGTTCTGTTTCCTAGTATACAAAAGAAGTTCCATTGACAAATGATTCCTTTGAAAACCAAAGGGGGGAAAAACTGTTAGGATGTGATGAGGGGAGGAGGAGAGAGCTGATAGAACCAGAATCTGAACAGTCTCAGAGCCCTGCCCTCAACCGCCTTTCGACACAAACCACAATGCTAATCTTAGAGAGCCTCATGCTTGAGTCAATGTGACCATAATTGAATTTTGGTTGACCATAGCTAAGCTAGATCAAGCCAATGGTGGTAGCAAGGTTTCACCATTTTTTTTGGTTGTTTATTATCTATTGTCATTCTTCTGATATGATCTATTTCCTTTTGATGAGAGTAACCAGACCCAAATTTCCAAACTAGGAATTCATATTTTACCTTAAGTCAAATAAAGCCAGAATTACCTTTCAAATAACAATTCTTTTAAAATTTTAAATGATTTCTTTTGGATGCCAAAGAAAGAGAGTACTCAGTAAATTGCTTTCCCACCTATGTTTGATTATTCTTCAGGTTTTAGCCTGCAGTGCTGTCTGTCTGTTTTCATACTGGTACACTGTCTAATTACAAAAACAAACAAACAAACAAACAAAAAACTGGAAAAGACATGAATTAAAATAGGGGGAGTGGGAAGAGGAGGAATTCATTCCTTTTATTCTGAGAACATAATATTGAGTTCTTCCAGGAGCTGGTCCTTTATGATTAGAAGAAGAAAAGACCATTCTGGATCTCTTGGACCCTAGTGATGATGATCCCCTCTAGGAAGAAGAATATGAGCAAAAATGAAGCTTTGTCTCTGGCTGAGTGGGAAGGTCAAGCATAGGAAGATGGCAATGGACAAAGATTACAAAGCTGACTCCACTCCCACTCTACTATAGCCTGGAGGTGTAGCTTTGACACTCTAGAGCCATCTAGTGGACTAGCTTTATTGAAATGGAACTTTCATCAAAAGCTGACTTAAGCCAGACCTAGAGTGCAAAACAAACTTCTGTGACATCTTAGTACAATGATGAACATGCCCCACCTCCCAAACTATGACCATTTCAGAAAAACAACTCATGATACAGATGCCTTCATCTTGACTAGGCATCAGACACTTGCATCATTGACATCATTGAGTCTGATGACTATTCTCTGCACTAAAGCCCCGAGGTGTGCATCATTTAGTGACATGAATAGAAAGCAATTCAAAGAGACAAGGATCTGTTAAAAATACATCCATTAGACACAATAGAAGGAGACTAAATCATGATTTCTATTCTGGTGACTTGGAAGTTACTTGTTGACTTCACTTAAAGTAACCATATAGACCCTTATACCTCTTCCACAATGGACTTTAACTCATAAATGAAGTGAGTCAGGTTCATTGATTTGAAAGAAAGATCCACAGGTTTTCTCAGAAACCTCACTATCCAGAGGGCTTCTTGGTTCAAATATTTTCCTAGGTCACTGACTGTAGATTTTAGCCACCTAGTGGATGGAGTACTAGTCCTAGAGTCAGGACAACTTGAGTTCAAATCTAGAATCAGACACTTACTAGAGGTTTGATCAAAGGCAAGTCATTTTACCTCTGTCTGCCTTAGTTTCCTCCTTTATAAAATGAGGGTAATAATATCTTCTAGCTCCCGGGATTGTTGTGGAGAATCACTTTATAAATTGTCAACCATTATATAAATACTAACTTATTGAATTAGGAAGCATGGTTTCACACAGTTCTCCCTCAGCAGAGTAGACTGTCTTATAAAATACTCACCCACACCAACACAATAATAGTTGCCATTTGCATATAATAGTATCATAGACTTAGAACTGGAAGGACCCTTAGAGATCGTTTAGTTCAGCAGATGAAGAAACTGAAGCATGAAAGGACCAATCTTGTTTAACTTTTGACTTGTCTTCGCAGTAAACCTCTAATCCAGTAAAGGGAGACCTTCCTTTGGATCTCTCCTCTATCTCAATTTATGAAAGAACAAATATTAAGTTTACATAAATCAACTAACAACATGACAGTCTCCAGGAAGTTTTTTCTGTGATGACTTACTGTTGTAGTGGTGAGCTTGGATTCTCAGGCAGTGCTAGTCAGCACTAAGTTCTCCAGGTTCTATCAAGCTTAGTGGTTTCCAGTGATAGACTCTGAACCATGCATTGAGGACCTGTCAAGTTAAGTTCAGAGAAAATGATCAGACATAAAAATAGCAGCTGACCTTTCCAGAGACAATTGTGGCCCAGTGTATTGAGAACCAGCCTTAGAGTCCTGCTTCTCATGAATGCTGGCTTTGTGACACTGGCCAAATCACTTAGGGTCATTCTACCTCTGATCTCTGGTGCTTTGGGAAAAGCACTTAACCTCTTTGGGCCTCATTTCTCTCAAGCCATCTCTCAGTGCCCCTGGGAAACTGGGTAAGAATACCAAGTGCCAAGAAGATCCTTACTTCCATTGGTTGAAGTTTCCTCCCTGTGAATTCCTTAGATTAATGAAATCACAAGTCCATTAAACATAATCAACCAAGCAAATAGATGCAAGATTTTTGCATTCACAAAGTGGTTATATGCATTATCACATCTGAGTTTGGAATACATGTTACTTATTATCACTATTTTGGAAAGGAGGAAACTGAGACTTTGAAGAGTGACATGAGTTCCCATGGTGACATAGAAATTCTCAGAAGTTCTGTTTGGACCCAAGCTTCCTAATAGTCAAATTCAACACACAGTACACTAAACACATTCCATGCTGTCTCGGAAAAGGTGTTTCCTCTTTCCCCCAATCACAGCACTCATGTTGCTTCAAAACTCAGTAGCAGAGCAGCTAGAGTCACACACACACACACACACACACACACACACTCACACACACACTCACAGAGACACACACACACTCACAGACACTCTTACACACACACACACACACACACACACACACAAACTCACACAAACAGAAGGAGGGAGGGGGGAAAGGAGGCCGGGAAGGAGAGAGAGACTTAGTCCCACCACCATACTATGAGCTTCTAGAGAGCAGAGACCCTGTTTTGTCTTTCTGTATCTCTAGCACTTAGCACCATGCCCTGCATATAATGAGTACACGTCAAATTCTTATTAATTGATTAAATAAATTAAATGACCTGAGACAGCCATATTCTATCTTCAATGACACTCAAATTCCAGAATTTCATATTTTGGAAATAGTTTGCTATTAAGGAAATAAATCACTTCCATGTAAATGAGATACATTGGGATATGTATTAACTCTCAGAATGGCAATTTTTTGAGACTAGGAGGCTATATTTGACTTCTGTCCTAAGAAGGAGGCATGGTGTGGTGGAAAGAGCCTCGGCTCCAGTGTCTGAAAATCTCTGTTACAATTCTACCTCTGTTCTTTGTTATCTAAGGAAAATCATTTTTCTCCCCTGGGGCTTCCTTCCTTCATTTGTAAACTGAAGATGTTCAACTAGATGATCTTTGAAGTCTTTTCCAAGGCCTCAGTCATAAATCTATTATCTGATTTCATTTATTCCCCAATATCCTGACACTTATTTCCTCACTGGAAAAATCTCACCCCTCTATTTAAACCAAGGCAAGATGGCATAGTGAATAGATAGCTCATTATTCAGACTCAAGAAGATCTTGTTTAAAGTCCTACTTCTGAGGGGTTATGAGTGCAAGGACAAACCACTTTACCCTTTTGATCCCATAAACATCTAAGCAGCTGCTGATTGGCCTTGGTAGAGGAAGTTCCTAATTGGGAGCTTCTCCCTGGGGATGAGATTATAGTCCTTATAAACATAATAGTGATAATAATAATTTGGAAGCCAAGGGAGTTCAATTCAACCTTCTGAAGGGGAAAAATGCTTTATAGGACAACCCTAAGTTCATTGGACAGCATAATGCATATTGGTCCCAGCAGTCCAGTCTTTCCTTTGTCACTATTTTTTCCATGTGGAGATCATAGCTTAACCCTTTAGAATCTATCTTTACACTGGGAAATAGTTCTTCTCTTTTAAAATTTCCTGGAGGGATGAGAAGGTAGAAAAACATGTGGGTGAGTAATAAACCTTGAAGAGTAAAGCATAATCAAAGTGTTCCCAGACCCATAATTTCACTAATTTTCTCGGTTGTCTCATGAAGTAGGAACCTAGAAAATTATGAAGGTAAAAGATCTCAGGAAAAAATGGTTTGAAATAAGTGAATTATTTTTAGACAGTGCAAAAGGAAGACATATCATATGGTGGAAAGAGTTAGTAACTTGAAGTTTGGAGGACCTCGTTCAAATCTTGCCTTAGATACTTCTGTGTGGTGTTGAGTAAGTAACTTAATCTCTGTATGCCAATGAGATAGTGGAGTAAATGATCTCTACCATATCTTCTTAGGAATCTTAGGGTAACTAAGTGTTACAAAGGATAGAGTTCAGGGCCTAGAATGAGGATGACACATCTGCCTGAGTTCAAATCTGATAACAGACATTTATTAGCTTTGTGACCCTGGGCAAGTCATGTAACACTGTTTGCTCGGTTTCCTCATCTGTAAAATAAGATGGAGAAGGAAATGGCAAAACCATTCTAGTATCTTTGCCAAGAAAACCCTATATGGGGTAAAAAACAGTTGTACATGACTGTAACTACTGAGTAGCAACAAGACACTATCTCTGTAGCTCCAAAGCTAAGATACTTTAATGAGGGGAGAGGGAAAGAAGGAAAACACACAGTGAGAATGAACTGGTCAAGGTTATAGCTTGAATCATGGAAGGCTATTCCGAGAAACAGGAAGATAAACTAAAACTACTCTCTTCCTCCAGGCCACTAATCCTTCCCATAGGAAAAACGAACAGTGCAATGCCACCTTGTTTGGCAAGCCTACTCTGGAAAGAGGTTGGATAAAGGGTGTTTCCTTGCAATATTATTGGCCAGTTTTCCACAGAGGGAAAAATCAGGCAATTTTATAATGGCTAAAGAAATTTGGACAATGGTCTAAATAAATCCTCTAAACAGACAGCCCTATGATTTGTCAAGGGTTGTTACAAAGACTGTGCCCTTAAGCCAAACAAGCATCATCTTTGGGGAGATTTTATTTGTGTGATCAATTCATATCTGGACAGGTCTTCTGCTGGTTGGCATAGCAACTAACAGAGGTTCATTGAACTTTCAGATGTGTGTGCTAACAGCCTAAAGACGGTTTTCCCCCATGGGGATGAGAAAAGGCTTTCTTTGCTAACCTTCAACAGATACATTCACAAATACATTACTTTCCTCAAGCCCACAAGCCTCTCTATTTGGGGTTGGGAGAGCAATATTAAGATAATCGCTTTTATCAGGTAAGGCCATAAGTCTGTTTGCTTTTGACCTAGAGCAAGAGTTGGTTAAAGTGAATGATTTAATGCACCTCCATTCACTAGACCTGCCTACAGATCACTTTAGATATGCCTCTTTAGATTTTGATGGTTTAAGTCAACAAATTAGAGGCAATGATTACTTGTGGGTTTCGGGTAGATTCAGTCCTTAATGTGGATCCACACTTGGAAAACTCTATAGTTAATACAATCTAGTATAATGCCATGAAGATTTATTAGGAGTTCACTGTGTAAGTCACTATGCTAGATGCTGGGGTTTCAAAGACCAAAATGAGACATGGTTTGCCATCAATGATCTCACACTCTACTAGAGATATATAGCAGATACACAAATGAATCGATAAGAGTTTATGTATTCATTTCATACTCAAGACTTTTGAATGCTTTACTTACTATTCACCCCTCTGCTGGGTCCTTTGTTGAAATTTTGCCCATGTGTCATCTCCCTCAGTTAAAATGATTGAGAACAGAAATTGTATTGCCTTTTCTATTTGTATATCCAGTGTTTGGCACATAACAATTTCTTGCTGAATGATTTTTCATTCATTAGTTCAAGCAGTCAGTCATTCACAACAACTCTGTGATTGTTGTAGTATATAGATATTGTTAACCCCGTTTTACAAAGGAATAGGTGGTGGTTGAGAGACATTGTGACTTTCTCCTGGTCACATGACTTCTATGTGGCAGATGTGGTTTTTTGATTTCAAGTCTTTTGTCCATTTCACTCTGTCATGTTGCCTCTCAATAAAGAAATGGGCAGTACTGACTGGGCATCTACAGAATTCTAATAGGTGTGGGCACTAAGCACGGTACTTTATGAGTTATATAATCAATTACAAAGCATTTTGTAAGTGCCAGAGGCTGTGCTAGGTACTTGAGATACAAAACAAGGCAATTCCATTTTTTCATTTGTTTGGATCTGTTTTGATTTTTCATAAAGTCACTAGCTTCCATTTGTTCCAGTATAATTCTGAAGAAATGATTCTCTTCAGTGAGCTTTTGAGATTCCTTTTCCATCTGGCAAATTCAGCTTTTTAACACACTCTTCTCCTCATTTGCTTTTTGAGCGTCTTTTACCATTTGAGTTGGTGTTATTTTCTTCAGTCAGCTTGTTGACTCTCATTTTATAATTTTCTTACATCATTCTCATTTCTCTTCCCAATTTTTCCTCCACTTCTCTTATTTGGTTTGCAAAATCCTTCTAAAGCTCCTCTATGGCATGTAAGCAGCTTATTCTTTTCTTGGAAGCTTCTGGTGCAGGAGTTTTGACTTTGTTGTCTACCTCCTGTTCCATGTCCAAATCATTTTTGTCCCCAAAATGGGAATCCAAAGTCAGATTTCTGAGGTTGCTTTGCTTCCTTTGTTTGCTCATGTTTCCACTCAATTACTTCACTTGAGCTTTTTGCCACAGTAGAACTCTGCTACCAGAAGGGGAAGTTTTGTCCCAATCACTGGGGTTTTCTCAGCTGCTAGAGCTATTAGTTGGGTGCCTTCTCTGAAGCCTCCACACACTCTGCAATCTGGTCATATACGCCAGGACCTCTACCCTATACCGCAATCCAGATTCAGGCAGGTGAAAGCAAGAGCAATTACCCCTCAGACTGGTCGCTTGGTTTCCCTACAATCTGCAGGCCAGGAGCTCTGAAGCAGCTATGTGGCAGTGACTGCACATCTGCTATGCCTCAGCTGCTTCTCACCTGGGAGGCAAAGGCTGGACAATACTCCTGGGCCCGCAGGTCCCAAAGTGCACACCACACTAACCTCTCACTTTGTCTGTAGCATCTATGGGTTGATAATTGTGGAAACCATCACAGCTGCTGGTGATCTGAAGTCCCTCCAGGCAGTGGCTGGTCGTGGCTGTCATGAGGCTAAAACCTCTGGCTCACTCAGGGCTGGGCTCGGCTCCCAGATCACTGAGCTGGCCCCTTCCTGACAGCCTGCTGGACTGTCCTCAGTGGAGGTTAGCTTCTCTGTGTCATTTTATGGATTCTGTAGCTCCACAGTTTGTTTAGAGTCATTTTTACATGAATTGGAGAAGGTGGGAGCAGGAGCCAAATGGAAGTCCTGTTTTTACTCTGCCATCTTGACTCTGCCCACTCTAGACCACAATTCCTAACCACACGAAACTTCAATTCCATTAGAGACTTCAACACATACATATATAAATACATACTAAATTTATATAGGGCATTGGAGATGGAAGGATTAGGAAAGGCCTTGCTTGGAACATGGAATATTGGAACAGAATATTGAAGGAGACTAGGGATTCTAAGAAGTGACTTCCTTGACCTGGCCACCCTCTCCACTGAGGTTCAGTTGTTTCAGTCATGTCTGACTCTTTATGACCCCATTTGAGGTTTTCTTGACAGAGTTACTAAAGTGGTTTGCCATTTTTCTTCTCCAGATAATTTTATAAGATAAGAAAACTGAGGCAATTGGGGGTGATTTGCCTGGAGTTATGCAGCTAGTAAGTGTCAGAGGCAAGATTTGAACTCACTAAGATGAGTCTTCTTGACTCCAGGCCTGGTACTCTACTTACTGGGCCACCTAGCAGTCCCTCCCACTGACTCCCACTGTTGATCTCATCTCACTTCAGTGGATGGCCTTCCTGGGTAAGGCATAAATGATATGAATCACACGGCTGTTAAGCTTCTGATGATGGAGCTCTAGAAGACACCAGTCAGACAATATTCATGACCTATGTACCTACCAGCTTTCTAACCTGAGAGGTTGTGTGGATCTCATGGTAGGCTGCTAGCTTTGTGAAGATGAGATCAACCACAAGGAGGTATCAGAGATGTACTTCAATGCAGGGATAATTGTAACATTATTGCCCAAGACTTGGAGTTAGGAATACCTGGGTTTGAATTTGTTTCTCACATAGTTATTGGCTCTATGACCATGGACAAAAATAAAGGGAGAGTGCCCTGGTTGAAAGTAAGCAGGGCAATAGAAAGTCATTTTATTCCAAGATGTAATTAATCAAAAAATTTAAAGTAAAAAAGATCTGAGGATATGTCAATCAATTACTACAGGTCAAAATAAGGATTGCCAACGAAGCAATTTATACAATTACACCAACAGAAAAGAATGCAGAAGCAAGCAAAACTCTGACCAATGTTGTGACTGGTCTTGACTTCAATGGTGGTAAAGTATGCCTCCAAAGGCATACTTGTGAGATAATGTAAATGTTTGCTTGGTTTTTATGAAGATTTTATTATAAGGAAGTGTTACATGGCAGTGACCTACTATATGTAAGTTATGTAAATATGTAAATATATACATATATGTGAAACATATACATATGTATATTCATTTTGTACATATATAGGCATATATATACACATATATAGTTACATACACATACATGGAGATGGACAGAAAGACAGAAACAGAAATACAGAGAGATAGCACAGAAAACAGAGGGTCTGAAGCCCCAGGGCATTGGTTCAGAACCTGGCTTTTTTACTTACTCTCTGAATGACTCTAGATGAATCACTTTCTCAATCTCAGTTTCCTCACCTGTAGAAGGAGGAGGTAAGGAATGATAATTTTGCAGCACCTTTCTTTTGCTAAATGCTATGAACCTAAGTCATCATGGTCCAGTGGAAAGGAGCCTGACCTTTGGAGTCAGCTGGGTTCAAACCCCATTTCTGTTACTTATTTCTTGTTTTGCCTTGGACAAATTACTTTGCCTCTCTTAGACTCAGTGTCCTAATCTGTAAAATTAAGCCATTGGCTTAGCGACCTCTAAGTTTCCTCCAGCTTTAAATTTGTAACTTTATGAGGCCAGCACTTCCCTTCTCTGTACCCTTAGCATCTCCTTAAGGATTATCAAGGAAGTTATAAGTTGGTTAGAGAGAACTCCCACATTAAAAACTATAATATATCTTTGATATAGGGATGTGTCTTACAACTGCATGTGAAGTCTGGCAATTCCCAAAGTCTTCCTTTGGCCCTGACTCATGGTATCTCTGGAGCATGCCACTGACTTCTCAGACTTGGTTTTGTAATCAGTCTTCAAAGCCATGTCTGTTTGGGGGTAATCCTATCACAACCACTAATGAAACAATGGAAGTCTGGTTATACACAAAGCCTCCCAAACTCTGTTTCTGTCCCATGCCAATCTTCTGCCAATGAAGCAATTACATTTCAATGACTTTATTGACAAGCAGGGCTATTGAGTCAAGGTTACTGACCATGTGTTGCTGACCACATCTATTTTTAAAGTATCACTCATCAGCCCTGACTAAGGGTTAGTTACATGTGGTTTTTGTGGGCGATTGTACTGCGGCTTTCTTTGTTTAGGGGTCTTTGTAAATATGTTGTGTGGATTGTCAATCATTGCTGGCCTTTCTGAACTCCAATATGCTATCTTTATTTTGATGCAAAGAGGGAACGATAGGAGGAGGTGGAGAAGAGGAGGCCAATTTTAACAAAACCTTACTGTCAATGTGCTGGAGTTGGTCTTGTTTTGGCAAGTCTTAATGTTAACCTACAGTGCCATCCTGTGGTAAGAATAAGCTAGTCAAAGTCATTTCCCTAGCCACCCTGCCATAAAATCTGCAGAATTCTGCAATCTTATTGATGAATAGGGGCCATAGTACTGAGTCTTCAGACAATGAACGTTTAAGTGGGGGAAAACTCTTTTAAACCACATTATTGACTCAAATGTTAAGTACTGAGGGCATTTTCCAGACTTTCTAAGTAAAGCAGTCCTATGAGAAATGGAACCATCTCAAGAGGCCCCAGCCCTAAACTGTCCAATGCAATGAAATCTCTTGTAACACATACAGGGCATCATCATCCATCAAGTCTCATGTAAATATCTTGGAATATTAACAAGGGTTCAGATAAATTAGAAAGTATAAACTGTGAGAAGGGCTTTGTATGGGTGGTACTAATAAATCCCCAAACTCTCCTGTGAAATGGATATTAATATTATGCCCATTATGAAGAGGAGAAAACTGAGTTGCAAGGAAGTTAAGAGATCGTCCCACAGTCACCCAAGGGTCTGGAACAGAATTACAATGTCCCCTTGATTCCAAGTTTGAAGCTCTATCCATTTTCAATCAGAGAGTGAAACCTTTAAATACTTAAATAATTTATTTGATTTGAAAATGAGGAATAAAAATGAACAAAATACAAATAAGTATATAAATTAAATATGTATATTTCTAAAATGTTTCTGTGATTTCTAAATGATTATTCATACCAGGGTTTCATCTAGAAGCCTAAAATCTCAGAAATGAAATTTCTCAAGGGTTGAGAATTGAATCCCCACCTGAATCAAACAATTGATCAATCAGTAAACATTCATTAATATCATAGGATCACTGATTAAGAGTTAAGGGACCTCTGAGGTCATATAGACCAATCTCATTCCTTTACAAATATGCAAACTGAGTTATGGATAGGTCAAGTGATTTATCCAAGACCACACAGGTAGTAAGAATGAGAAGTCAAATTTAAACCCATTCCAGAGTTAGCCTTCTTTCTTCACTTAGCTGCCTTCTCTGTTCCATGTTAAGCCCAGCACTGTTGATACAAAGACATTTTTTTTAATGAAGATGCTCAAGTAACTTAAGTATGAACATCCCTGAACAAAGGAATAGCCAGAATATCCCTGGCATAGTAGGTCAAACTAAATAGACTCTGGTGTTTTCCAACTCTGAGAGTCTAAGGTTATAAATGGTTTTTGCTTGAACATCTCAGAGCACACTTCCTGACAAGGCAGCTCATTCTATTTTTTATATATGGAATTGGTTTCAGCTCTGGTGGTCTCCTATGAAAAAAATTAAAATTGTAAAAAAAAAAGAATACTAAGTTTCCCAACTGTTCTGTCTCAATTGGGCACCTAGCCTCAAATCACATACAGTATGGATCTGAGGGAAAAGTCACAAGTTTATAGTGCTTGCTTATAATTGGAGTCATTTCAATCCTCTGATTTGCAGCCCCACTGGGCTGGTCATTGTCTTAGGAATCTTCTCCCAGTCCTTACCATCTCTAACAAAATTGATATGTAGCTATTTGTATCTAATTTGTATGTACCTATATATGTATATGTTAGCTTATGGGCAGCTAGATGGTACAATGCATAGAGTGCTGAGCCTGGAGTCAGGGAGACTCATCTTCCTGAGTTCAAATCCAATCTCAAACACTTACAGCTATGTGACGCTGGGCAAGTCACTCAACCCTGTTTGCCTCAATTACCTCATCTGTAAAATGATCTGGAGAAGGAAATGGCAAATCACTCCACTATCTTTGCCAAGAAAACCCCAAATGGGGTTGGGTTGAGTAAGACATGACTGAAATAACTGAACAATAATAACTTCCTGGTTACCAAGCCATAAATGCATGCTCCTTGAGGGCAGGGACTATATGCACTTTTGTCTTTATATCCCCAGTTCTTCATACAATGCTGGGCACAATGTGGATGTTTACAAATATTTGTTGAATTGAAATGAACTGAATGTTTCCTGTTTTTGTTTGGCGGTGATGGTGATGGTGAGTGTTCTTGGTCTCTTTTGTTTGTTTTGCGGTCACATGCATATGTATGTGTATATAATACGGCTTTTTATTTGTCCTCATAAGCATATATAAATGGTTATATATATATATGCATGTATATATATATATATATGTTGATACTATTCCCTATTTAGGATATACATACATATGTGTATATATATATATATATATATATATATATATTATGCAATATATTTAAAATTCTATTTAGGGTATATTTAGGATAGTAGATTTTGTGATGAAGGGGACCTTAGTGGTCATCTAGCTATCTGAAGGCTCAAACCCTTTATTTTAAAAATGAGGTAACTAAGTACATGATACATTGAATGACCTACCCTAAGGCATAAAAGTATTAAAACACTGTGTGTGGATTTGAAGTCTGATAAAATGGCAAACTACTCCAATATCTTTTCCAAGAAAACCCCAAATAGGCTCATAAAGAGTCAGATATGATTGAAAAACAATTGAACAACAGCTTCTGATTCCAAATCCAATACATTTATTTTCCCATTTGGGATTTTTTTTCTGTCTCTACCTCCTGGCTTTCCTGACTTCCTGGTCACTTTCAATCTAATGGCTTTGCTTTATGCATATGTCCATTTCATCCTGTATAGTCTCCTTTTTTCATAGTTGTTTGCATCTTCTCCCCCCTTTAGACTCTGAATTCCTTGAGATCAGAGACATTTTTTAGGTTTTTTGGTAAATTCAGTGCTTTGATTAGTGTCTGGGACATAGTAGATGTTGAATAAAAGCTTTTTGGCTTGATTTGAAAATAGTCAGCATTATACTAGCCCAATTATTTGGAAAGTTGATGGGTTAGACAAAATTCACTTCCTGGGAAGGGAAAACTAAGGGAAAATGGCTGTAATGTATGACAGGCAGAATCAAAGGACTGTGAAACATTCTAATTGTCAGAGAGCTTAGAATACTACCCCCCTCATTCTACAGATGAAGAAACTGGGCCCCAGGGAGGGGGTGATTTTCCCAAGGTCATATAGTTAGCTAAATCTTGCTTCTCTTTATAAAGATGTTTCAGTATACAGATCTCTTAAAAAAATTTTTTTTTGAAAAATCCAATTTCCTGTAATAGGAGAGCCCTATTGAGAAAGTTTCCCCTCAACAACAAATTAAATGAGATAGAGATGCCCAGCTAAAGAAAGGAATGTGGAGGAGCTTAGCATGAGTTGGGTAAATAAGCAACTATCACAAGGTGAGCCAAAGAAGGATCCAAATGAGCTCTTCTCCTGACTCTGAGTCCCCACCTCCCACACAGTGCCCACAACCCACAAACAATCCTCAAAGGACCCGAAAGAACAATTCATCTCCTGTTATAGAACAGAGTTTAAATCATCTCAGAATGCCTCTATAATGGGACTTTATAACAATGTCATCTCTTAAAATAGCAGCATGTTTTCAATCATGACCTTCAGTGCTGTTGAAAGTTTGTGATAGTGAATGGCATTTTGTAGAGGGCCTTCCATTAATTGTTCTCTGAAAAGCCACAGAAGACTTTGCATCCTCCTGTTTGTTCCAAAGGTGTTCTTGAGAGATCACTAAGGCTGTGTGAGCATGGGGCTCCCAGATTCAACCAGAACTTCAAGTTACTATTTAGTTTGGCCAACTAACTTCTGCAAAACAGTTTTGGAAACTTCTTTAATTGACATATATCATCAACAGGCATTTCCTGCTTAGTTTTGCTCTCAAACTAGCAACTAAGTTCCCCTAACACAGCTCTGGCAAGAGGCAGGCCTAAGAGATCAGGGGATGACTCAGAAAGTATTGCCAAGAGCACCTAGTTAACCTTATGTTATAGACTCATCAATGCCCAGCCCCCTAATACATTCTATGCCTTAAGATCTCCTATACCTTGTGGTGTAGTCTCTCCCCAAGGACATATGTAGTACAGGGGAACAGAAAGACAGAAGGAAGGAAAGTAACTACAGGCTGTTCTACTACAGAGGTCCTACCTGATTCTACTTCCTGGCATCAAAATGACCTCTACAGTATAAAGGCCAATCTAGAAGCACCAACCCCAAAGCCTGGATTGGTTTGCATTTATAAAGTCATAGTTCTAAAACTAGAAGGAACCTCATGGCACATCTAACCCAACTCCATCATTTTAAATATGAGAAATCTGAGATCTAGGGAGGTAGTGAGTGTCTAAGGTGAGATGTTATAATCTAGCTATAGAAAAGCCTAGAGATAACCAGAGGTATGAAACAACTGTAGCCTTCCTGATTCTAGCCAATGGCCATCATGCTGACATGATCCAAAAATTTTCCTGAGAATGAACTTCATTTGCATGGTGGAGAGTCAAGAAGATTGAACCCAGTCAAAACATTAGGCTTTTGTAACAGTTCCCAATTAGACACTAATTTAAAACTACCTGGAGTAGTTATTTTTTAGCTTGACCCTATAGGCTAAACAGTAAGGAAAGATGATCTTCATTTCTTCTTTCTTAGTGTTGAGGGTTTAATGTTTGGCTCCTCTCTATAATAATCTGGGGATGTGGGGCTTTATATATCCCTGTTAGGAAATGGACAGTGCCTCAAGGAGATGAGGTTTGGTGGAGAAATGGCATCATCAATGAGGGGTAAAATTATCAAAGTCTTTCTTCTCTTTTTAGAGATATACCTGCATACCTAGCAATATGGCACCATGAGTGTAAGGATCTTTTTGTTATTCTGCTCTCTCATCTATCTATAACCACCACTCTCATGATTCAGGAGTTCCATAAATGTCCCTTTACCTTTCGTCCTTGGACATAGGAGAGTTTAGGGGGAAGAGGGTAGGAGGAGTTATTAGAAGCCTGGGATGGTAGACTTAGATTTATCACTGTTGGCTAAGAGATCTCTAATATCATTGTGACCTTTCTGGCCCATCTCTATACAAGTGAAATAGGGGAGATCATTTTGTGGCCTTCTCAATTCAACCCTCTGAAACTAGGCCCCCATCTTCCCTTTTAGATGTTTTTCACATTATTCCTCTACCGGTATCATACATTCTAAATGTACTGGTCTACTAGGTGAGTCTCAACTGGCAAACAACCCACCTTCTCTGCATACAAAGACTATAGAAAAGCTCTAGAATGCCCTAACTTTTCACCTGGTCTTAATTTTATTACTTTTCTTCAGAACTTAGTTAATGAACTATATCTTTTCATGATTTTTCACCAGCTATTAATGCTTTCTCTATACTCAAATTATCTCATATTTAAAATTTGTTTACATGATTCTCTTGTATATTATAAGATTCCTGAGGACTATTTAGTTGTAATAGTAGTAGTAGTAGTAGCAGTAGTAGTAGTAGTAGTGGTGGTGGTGGTGGTGGTGGTGATAGTATTGTATTTGTATTTCTAGAGCCTATCACATTTTTCCCCTTTTGTGGAGCAAGGATTGAATGGGAAGGGCATACCTTCAATTGTGATTTCAGTTGTGATTTGGGAGGTTCTTAGTCAGAAAAACTCTTCCATTTATTTAAATAAACAACCCTTTTGTAATTTACAGTCTTAGAGAATTCCCTTGGACATTGAGAGATTAAATGACTTGCCAATGGTCCCATATATCATCTGTGTCATAGGATTTAACTCAAGTTTTCCTAACCCCCAAGGCCAGTACTCTACTCATATACACTACAGCACATTGCCTTTCACCTTGTCTAATAAGTACTTAAAAATATTTATTGCACATAATTTTACGATTTTGTCTATAGAGCTCATATGCTATCAAATGACATTACAAAATTTCTTGCTTTAGAGAGCTCTAGGAATAGAAAAAAAAATTCGTCAGCCAAATTGATCGAAATGATAATAGCAATAGTACACATTTAAATACCCACATATAAAATAGGCAGGGGTGGCTTCTGTTCCTGGGTGGATAATTGCTAATGCATCTTAAATAATCTGATATGAGTCCTGATATGAGTGGGATTTCTATGTGCTGAAAGAAGCCTAGGAATGAAAGCATACTGATGGGGCTTTGCCTGGACATGGGACTGTGTGATATGAGTGTAAACTGGGAAGGAGATGCAAGGCATGTGGAGAGAGCAAGCAATGAACACATAAAGAAGACAGAGTGGAAAGAGTAGGAATCCAGGAGGAGTAGCAATGGTTTGGAAGAAGAGGAGCCATAGAGGCAAGATAATATAGCAGTATGGAGAAGAAAGTGCTGTGAAAGCAAGAGCAGAAGAGCAAAGCACACAAGGGAGTGGGCAGGGAAAATGGGTCACAGCGGAGAGCCAGTTGCATGGCCTACTCATGGGACGATGGGACCAGAACCAGAGGGAGAGACTACAGCATTCATCTAATGTCATTATTTACCTGTCTTACTAGACTTGAGGAAAAGGACTTGAAAGAACCAACAGCATAGATCACTAAGCTCTGCCAGGGTTTTCATGAACTTGAACCAGGTCTTCCTGCTAGGGCAATACAGGGGGAATCAAACGGAATTTATTTATTCCCTTGAAGACATGGGAGAGGGCATCTGTTTTGTATATAGATGCAGATAACATTTAGTCCAGGAGGCATTCTTCCTTATTTCTTTTGTCATTTTTCTGTATTTGTTAACTATTTACCATTCTTGAATGCGCATATCTGTTGCATGGTCTGGCATAGGTGGATAATGGTTAGGACTCTGACTCCAGTTCTGAGTAGATGACTCAGAGTAATACAATGATGCTAGAAAATGATGATTAGTCTCAGAATTCTGTGGAGAGCTGTGTGGGGAGCAGTGCTACATATGCATGTGGGCATACATAGAAACAGAGACATTTGCACATTATGCAGCTGTAAATGCATTAACATAATCATTTTATTATAACATTTACAATTATAAAGCACTTTACCTGGGATTATAGGCTTCTCAATTTAGAGCTGGGAAAGACCCTAGAAGTCAGTTGTAGCCTCTTTGTTTGTAATTAATGAAAGAGAGTCTCAACAAAGTGACTTTTCCAGGGTTACATAGCTACCAAATGTCATAGGCCAGATTTGAAAGCATGCCTTTCTGACTCCAAGTTCAGAACCGTATTCATGATGAAATAGCCATTCTTTGTACATGATCTCATTTAGTCCTCCCAATAAGTTTTTTTCTGTAATATGCATAGTACTATCCCCATTTTATAGCTGAGAAAATTGAGTTCCAGAGAGCTCAGCTGCCTTGCTCAAAATAGTAGAATAAGCTAATAAATCTTGGATCCAGAATGATATCTCTGATTGAGACTGTCCTCTTTTGACATCTAAACCAACATCTATTCTTTACAGATGAGTATAAAGCTCAAAGGGACCCATTACAGACCCTTTCCTTTAAATCTTCTGATTCAGTTATTAAGGGGACAACTGGGTTACCCATGTTGGTTATTGTTCTTGCTATTTGAAGAGGACCAAATGATATAACCATGTCCAAATGAACTCAGAAGGTTCTACCACAGGTTGGGCACAAATAGCCCATGTGAACCTGAGTAAGGGAATGAAAATAAAAGTTAGTAAAATGTTTAGTCTTTCTGGAATTACTCTTGGGAAAGTCCTCATTTATTGCTTAATGTGGCTATACCATTTGAGTGCTTACAAAGCCACCTCTTTTTCTGAGCTGCATAACAATAAGATGTTATTGTAGTTTTAGAAGGAGCATAATCTCACTTTCCATTTTCCTGGATCTTTCTTTTAGGCATTAGCTTTAAATAATATCACCTTCAGCCATAAAATGTTAATCATTTATTTGTTTTGTCTACCTCACACAGAACAAGCTGATCTGGGAGGTCCATGGATTATACCAAAACTTTGATGAACTGTATCAACATAGTAAAAATTCTGGTATTGCCCGGGAGTTTCTTTTTATTTTTTTAAATTAATTTCAAATACAAATATGCAGTAATAAAAGAAAAAGAAATGTATTAAAAACTTGAATAGAAAATTAAAAAACACATTGCCACATACACAGCAAAACAATAAATTTCTGTTTCAAGAAAGCCTATATAATAAATGTTGCACATTGTGTTCACAATTGTCCATCTTTTCTTTGCTGCCCTGTAAGTTTTTTTTCATTCCCTATTGTGCACTTTTTACTTTGTTCTTTCTTTTCATCCTTTCTCCCTCCTCCCCCAATAACCCCAGAAGGCTACAATTAAGATTGGAAACACCCACACACACACACACATTCACATATGTGCATCTGTACAAATACACATACGTATATGTGCATACAGATTCATATATAAAGATATACATATGTCTATAGATAGATATCTATATATGTGTTTACATATTTAAGTATAAATGTATATGCATAAGCATATATATACATACACATTTCTGCAAAGGACACTTGTTGGGGACTGCCAGGGACCAGAACTGCAGGGGGTCAGTGCTGTTGGGAGCACACTTCCTGGACGCTGAGCAGCTGCTGTGAGTGGAGAGAGAAGGACCTTTGCCTGAGGCAGCCTGTTCTGTTTTGAAGGCTTAAGACTGTGGTTGTTTACTACGTTAATTACATGTGCCAATTTCATAACTACTCTGATGGCTTTGACTTTCTGGTTTTGGGACTCAGTTATTTGGTGTTTTAATAAATGTTCTAGCTTTATCTCCCATATAGAAAGCCTGGTATATTTGGTGGGGCAGTTTGGAAGCCTGTCTGCTTGATCTGTTTCTCTGTTTTGAAACTTCTGTCTGTATACTCTGAAGTTTGGGGTGGTGACCTTTTTCCTCTGAACTAGATAAATGATATATGTTTGTTTGATAAAGTAAGCTTGTTAACCCATTTTGAGTTGCTTTCCTTTAGAAAAGCAGATCTAAGAACCTGTGTTGGCAGCCACCCTGGGGATGTTGGGGTGCTTGCTGCTACACCTTCCAAATATATACATTATTTTTGTCTTTATAGCATTATTGTTACTCTAGATACCCTTCTATACCTTCCCTACTCTAGTTCCTCACTCTCTTATTTCTTTATGAATTTAAAAGATTTTTATTCCCTTCGAAATGTATATATTGTTTTCTCTTTAACCCAGATCTGATGTGAGTAGAGTTCTTTCTAAAAATTCCTCCCTTAAGATTAGGCAAAGGGGGGGCGGAGCCAAGATGACAGAGTAGAAACAGCTCATCCAAGCCACTCTGCCCCCACATTCCACCCAAACTATGTAAAAGGGGACTCTGAACAACTTCTGGAGCCCCAGCACCCACAGAACAACACAGAGAAGCTAACCTCCCGCTGAGGACAGCCCAGCAGCCCTGCAGGAAGGACCAGCGCAGTGGTATGAGACCTGGCAGGGTGCAGCACGCAGAGCGCAGGAGCTGAGCCGAGCCGAGCCCAGGTCCTCATGAGCCGAGGTTTTAGCCCCAGGGCGGCAGGGCCAGCAGCCAGCTGGAGGAACCCCAGAACACCAGGAGCTGTGGCGACTCCAGAATTATCAACATAGACTTGCCTGGGACAAAGTAAGAGGTTAGTGTCCTATGGACTTTGGGACTGGTATTAGGGAATGCATCAGCTCCCTCCCCTGGGAGCTAGAAGCTGCTGAGGACAAACGCCATTTTGTAGTTTTCAGAGGCAGCTCCCGCTCCCAGCCTGCAAATTTGTAGGAGATCCAGCGATCAGTCTTGGGGGGTAATCGCTCTTGCTTTAACCTCCCTGGATCTGGATTGTGATCTAGGGTGGAAGTCGTGGGCGGGTTTACAGCTTGCCAGAAACGGAAGTTGCCCCCCACACGTTTGGGATGAAAATTCCTCTAGCTGGCCTTAAAGCCATAGTGTGGCAACAAGCCCAAAAGTCAAGTAATTAAGTGGCAACATGCCAAGGCAAAGGAAACAGAAAAATGCAACCCTAGACTCCTATTTTGGGGGCATAGAGCAGAAAAAGGACTGTGAGGTCAGAAGTCCTGCTCCAAAAGCCCCAGGGGAAAACATGAGTGGGTTGCAGGCCATAGAGGACCTTAAGAAAGACTTTAAAAATCAAATAAGAGAAGTGGAGGAAAAATTGGAAAGAGAAATGGGAAGGATGCAGGAAAAGTATGAAATGAGGGTCAACAGCCTGACTGAGGAAAACAACACCTTAAAAATTAGACTAACTCAAATGGCAAAGGAGGCCCAAAAGGGCAATGAGGAGAAGAATGCCTTAAAAAGTGGATTTTGCCAGATGGAAAAAGAATCTCAGAAGTTCACTGAGGAGATTCATTCCTTCAGAGTTAGACTGGAGCAAATGGAAGCTAATGACTTTATGAGAAATCAAGATGCTGTTAAGCAGATCCAAACAAATGAAAGATTAGAAGGCAATGTGAAATATCTCATGGGAAAAACCACTGACTTGGAAAATAGATCCAGGAGAGACAATTTAAAATTATTGGACTACCTGAAAGCCATGATCAAGGAAAGAACCTAGAAATCACCCTTCAAGAAATTCTCAAGGAAAACTGCCCTGATGTTTTAGATCCAGAGGGCAAAATAGAGGTTGAAAGAATCCACCGATCACCTCCTGAAAAAGATCCCAAAAAGAAAACTCCCAGGAATATTATAGCTAGGTTTCAGAATCCCCAGATCAAGGAGAAAATACTACAAGCAGCCAGGAAGAAACAATTTCAATATTGTGGAAACACAGTCAGAATAGCCCAGGACCTGGCAGCTTCTACACTGAGGGATAGAAGGGCATGGAATATGATATTCCAGAGGGCAAAAGAACTGGGAATGAACCCACGGGTCACCTACCCAGCAAAACTGAGTATTTTGTTTCAGGGGAAAATATGGTCATTCAGTGGAATAGAGGACTTTCAAGCATTCTTGAGGAAAAAACCAGAATTGAATAGGAAATTTGACACCCAGACACAAGAAGGAAGAGATGCCTGAGAAGGTAACCAGGGAAAAGAAATCAAAGGAACTTATCAAAGTTGAACTATTTACATTCCTATATGGAAAAGCAATAACTGTGACTGATGATATCTTTCTCACTATGAAAATAATGGAAGAAGGGGGTGTGGTCATATGAATACATATGTTAATGTGTGTGTAGATGGTTACAGTTATATATGGAAAGAGGGCATAAGTTGAATTTGTTGGGAAGGGAGAATACTCAAGGGATGAAATTATGAGGTGAGAGAGGAAAGTGGCAAGAGGAGATGGGGAGAGACAGGGTAGTGTAAATTATCCCATGCAGAAGAAGCAAGGGGAAGTGGTTGCAAAAGAGGGGGAGAATAAGGAAGGCTAAAAAGGCAAAACCACATTCAAACTGAATTTGGTTCAGGGAGAAAAATGACATACATAGTAAATGGGATATCTCAACCTGCAGCAGGATAGGGGGAAGGGGGATGGGAGCAGGGATGATGGATGGGAGGGCATCCTTGGGGTGAGGGGAGGTTGGAAGTACCCACTATAAAAGAGGGACAGGATCATGTAGGGAATGGACCAGGTTGGGGGTGGGATGAGTGGGAGGGAATTATAAGCAGCCTTGTACAATATATCTACTATGATAATATTTTGCATAGCTGGACATGTACAACATATACTGAATTACTTATCTCCCAAGAGGGTAGGGGTGACAAGGGAGGAAGGAAATGGATCTGAAATTTGAGGTCGTAACATTAAATGTTCCAAATATATATAAATACTATTATTAATACTCTTTTGCTTGTAATAGGGAGATAAGATGTGCAGGCATTGGGATGCAAAGACTCACCTTCCTCTAATGGAAAAGTTGATGGGGGTCTGGGAGAAGGTATGGGAGAGAGCAGATTGGAGGAAGCGATATCTTGTGGGATTACTGTTCTGGGAGGTTGGGTAGGGGAATAATGGGGGGAAAATGATTGTAACTCAAAATCTGGCGGAAATGAATGATGTAAAACAGAAGTTAATAAAGCATTTGTTTAAAAAAAATTAAAAAAAAGATTAGGCAAAGAAGAGACTAAGCTATCACTCTTGGCAGATCATATGATGATATCCTTAGAGAATCCTAGAGATTCAAGTAAAAAACTATTTGAGATAAATAAATTTAGCAAAGTTGCATGATATAAACCCATATAAATCCTTGGCATTCTTATATTTTACTCATGAAGCCCAACAGCAAGAAATAGAAAGAGAAATTACATTTAAAATTACTGTAGACATTACAAAATATTTGAGAGTCTACCTTCCAAAACAAACCTATGTTATGAACACAAATGCAAAACATTTTTCACACAAATAAAGTCAGATCTAAATAAATGGAGAAAAAAAACGCCAGTTGCTCATGGTTAGGTCAAGCTAATACAATAAAAATGACCATTTTATATAAATTAATTTACCTTTTTAGTGCCATACCAATCAATCTACCAAAAATATTTTATAGAACTAGAAAATTAGTAACAAAATTCATCTAGAAGAACAAAAGGTCCAGAATATCGAGGGAATTAATGAAAAGAAATCCTAGGGAAGATGACAAGTTGTAAATGATCATCAGAGTTAGGGCCATAAAGGAATTTAGAGTTAATCTAGTCCGGTGGGAGGTGGTGGGTGGGAACCTGCAGCCTCAAGACCACATGGGGCCTTCTGAGTTCTCAAGTGCAGCCCTTTGACTGAATCTAAATTTCACTGAACAAATTTCCTTAATAAAAGAAGTTGTTCTATAAAACTTGGACCCAGTCAAAAGGCTACACCCAAGGACCTAGAAGGACACATGTGGCCATCTAGTTCATACTCCCCATTTTATAGATCAAGAAACTGAGACACAGAGAAGCTTAGTGATTGCCCCGGTGACACACACTCAGTCCTCTTACTCCACAGGAAGGATCCTTTTGACATGGCTAGAAAAGGGATGCTCATTGAACGAAAAAATAACCAGGGCTCTTTGTCAAGTTTAGCATAGTTCCTTTGGCTGCTGACAGTTTCTTAAGTCAGTTGAACCTGTGGTACCTCAGTGCATTATGTCATTTGATGACTATGCAGAACTTTGAGATTTTGTTGTTATGCGTGCATCAGTGATGAGAAGCAGAAGCTGATGTATGTTGAAATAGAGAAGCAGAGACTTGATTTTTAATTAATTGTTTATTTTTGACATTCTTTTTTTTAATTTTGATTTCTGAATTCCCTACTTCCTTCACACCCCTCTGATCCCAAGGGAAAAAGGCATTGAAAAGAAAAGAAATGTATTAATTATACATGTGAAATCACGAAAAACATATTTCCACATTAACCATGTTGCAAAAAGAAGAAACAAGAAAAATAAAGTGAAAAATTATGCTTCAATCTGCATTCAGACTCCACTGGTTCTTTCTTTGGAGTTGGATGGTATTTTTTTTTTTAAATTATATATCTGTTGGAATTGTCTTGGATCATTTTATTGATCAAGATATTTAAGTCATTTTTAGTTGATTCACATGCAATATTACTGTTATTATGTACAATGTTCTGCCTTCTTCATCAGGTTATATAAGTTTGTTCAGGTTTTTCTTGGAACTATATTTTTCAGGTTTTTTTGAAACTGTTCTCATCACTTCTTATACCACAATAGTATTACATCACAATTATATATCACAACTTGTTTAACCATTCCCCAACTGATTGGCATCCCCTCAATTTCCAATTATTTAACCAATACAAAAAGAGCTGCTATATTTTTGTACACATAAGTCCAATTTCCTTTTTTATGTGAACTCTTTGGGATACAGAACTAGTAGCAGTATTACTGGGACAAAGGTATACACAGTTTTATAACCTTTTGACATATTTCCCAATTGCTCTCCATCTCTTGTGAACTATTCTCACCTATAGTTGTGAGAAAAACTTCAGTGAGTAGCATGGCTTGAAAGAGGTTACTTTTTTTACATACTTACTCAGCCTGAAATAAAAGGGCCAGTATGATTTGTTTTGTTTTGTCTTTCTAACAATTTCCTTTGTTACTTTAAGTAATAATTTAACATTTGTGGGCTCCCATTCCCTCATCTATAAAATGAGGGAGCTGGATTAGATGGCCTTGGAAGGTCTTTCCAGATCTAATTATACAGCTCTCTGATCCTATTATAGTCCCAAAGGAAGAGCAGCCAGCCCTGGTGTGGAGCATTTCAAGTTCTATGTGGGACTATGACTAGTTCTAGCTCCTGAGATAGTCTCACTTAATCTATTTTCCTTTGACCCTTAATTTTGGAAAGCACCTCTGGGTCTCAATTGCCTCATATATACAATGGCAATAAAGCAGTATAGAACTTTACAATTTGATCAGAATTTACTTCTTCGGGGAAGGCAGAATGCATATGTGACTATCCTTAACTCCTATATGTGAAGAGGAAGAAAAGGAGGAGGTTTTCAAGTCATAAGAAAAGGATAGTCCCAAACTCATCATCTTCTGACTTTTGAAATCTCTTGGAGGATTTACTGAACTAGCCAATCTCCAAAGCTTCTCATACTTTGGCTTGAAAAAGGACAACATTAGCCCCATGCTGAGACTGCTAATTACCACAGAGACAGGGTATATTAAACTGTAAGGATGCACATGCACACCTAATTATGTTCATGCATACTTATAAATCAGTAAACTGAAAGCATATGCATGATGAAAATTACCCATCATTAACTTTCCTAATTGCACCCAAATAAAGAGGAAAGCAATTCACTATGGAATATGTTTTCATCATTTGTGGACAACCTTCTTTGTCTCATTGAAAGTTTGAAAAATTGGTTTTGATATCATAAACGGAAATTGATTATTTTTCTAGGTTTCCCTTCAGAATGACAGAATCTGGAAAGAAAATGATAGGGTCTCCATAGTAGAAAACTATAGCATGTGGACATCAAGAAGGCTTGAGAGCCTCAGAAGGCGGCAAATGAGAAGAATTTTTTTCAATTTGATGCAGAGCATGTCACAGGTGGTGATACACAGAGAGAGTACATATGCAGTAGTGAGGAACAACCAGGGACAGCTCCTGATGGGGGAAAAACACACACACATTAAATTTATAGATTGAAGAGTCAATTGTAGCATAGTAATTAAGACCACTTGGAACACTCGCATCTTTTACCTCAAAATGTTCCTTCCAGTTTCTCAATACCATTCCATTTTCATCATTAGCAAGATGAAAATAAGAAGGCCTGGAATTACACTTTCTTAATTGGACTGCTGGTTGGACTAGGATTCCATTGAACTTTACTACTTTCCTTGTTGGGGGTAAGGATGGGGAGAAACCAAGAAAAGAAAAATCGAGATTTTTGATTCTCTCCTTAATGTGAAACCCAACTTAGGCTAAGATCACTTTTACAAGCAATGAAAGAGAACTCCCCCCTCAGTTAAATATTTGTAGCCCTTAGAAAATCAATTTAGGGCAATTGGAGAGGGGTTTTCCATAATTACATTTATTATATATTTATGTATGTAAACTATGAGACTATGCCTAAAGAGTTGACAACTAATTACAAAGAATTCAATTGACCATGAGGTGCTTGTATTGAGGAAATGGAGGAAACAATAAGATAAAAAGGAAGTAGAAAGGTAGATGGGCCGTGGAGATACCTAACTAATTGTAGAAAAAGCTTAGAAGAGAGTCAGGAGAGTATTCCAGAGAGGAAAGACAAGGAGGCTTACATATCCTACTTAAAATGGAAATTCTAGGAGGAAGATTCAATTCAAAACAGTTCATTTGTCCACTATATGTGAGAAAAAACAGCTCAGTACATAGAATAATGTTGGGGGCCAGAAATACCTTGGGTTAAGATCCTGTTTTTGATGCCTGATGGTTTAATGACCCTGGGTAAATTATATAATGACTTAGTGCCCCCGGTAATGATGTAAAACTATAATTTTAAAAGAAGCTGCTGATCTGTATTTAGATGGGTTTCATTATTAAGAATTTGCTACAATAATGAGATTTTAGGACCAGAGAATACCCCCCCCCACATAGTATATGAAATTGTATATTGTACTAAAAACATTTTTGAAAAATTTCTTTTAATGTACTGACTAAATTGTTTAAATGAATTAAATTGATTTTTGGATATCATCCTAATTTTAGCATAATAAATAACTAACATTTATATAGCCCTTTACAGTTTGGCAAGTACATGCCATAAATCATCTCATTTGATCATAACAACAAAACAACTTATAGGTGTCTGCTACCCAAACTCTTGAATTTGCTATCCACTATATCCCCGTGTTTCTTTTTAAATGAATTGCTGTCTACTCAGACCCTCTTCTATCTGGTGCTTATGAAGCTTTTTTTTTTATTTCACTGTAATACTATCAAGTGTAACACTGCATTTATCTCTCCTACATTTATGTTATTAGATTCAGTCCAGCACTCTTGCCTCTCAATTATATTTCTGATCCTGACTGTCATACAATGTGCTAGCTATTCCTTCCAACTTTATGTAATTGGGAAATTTGATAAATATCCAACCTATGCTTTTATCCAAGGCACTGGTTTTTCTCAACTAGGCAAATACCACACCAAATACCATATAACAATTTATTGGCTTGACTTGGGTTATTCTCTTACTGTTTCATGGATGTCGATGTAAACTGCTTGAGGATCTGGTTAAGGTGAATTTATACACACACACACACACAATGTGTATATATATATATATATATATATATATATATATGTATATGTATATGTATATGTATACACACGTGTGTATATTTATACATACATATATACATCCACATATGTTGTTTGTCCTTTGTTTGTGAAGAGGACCAATGATCACAGGGTGATTTCTTGAATTGTGTGTTATGGATTTGGATTTAAGTGAGATAGAGTTGTAAAAAGTCATCAGTGTCACTCTCTCATCCAGAATCATCAAAGTCCAATGGCAACACTAAAGTCAGAATGACTGGCAATGGCTTAGAATGTAGTGGATGAATTTGGTGTCTTCCATGTCTGATCAAGCTTTAAGCACACTACAGTGTCTGCCTCAGCTGCCTTCATGGCCATTGGAACAAATTGTTCTCATATTCCCATTCCATTAAAGGAAGACTTCACATGTTTGGTATAAACATCCCCCTCATTCACTGATAGGTTGAAGGACTGTCAATTACCCTCAACTTGGTTTAGCCCATGTCCCAAGATGGTTTTCGTCAGCTGTGCCCCCTGCTCATGCTACAGCTTCTAGGAGCCACAGGTAAGAGCTAGGTTACTGACTAGACATGAAATGTGGATGAACAGCCCTGAAAAGTACATACCAAGCCCTCATACCAGAGGTGCTAGTCTTCCCTTAGCACCTTATACACCCCACATGCAAACATATTTAACTCATGCATTGCCAGAGCTAGCTAAGAATTTGGGAGGCTCCAAAAGATTGTGTTGGAGAAAAGAAGCATTAAGCTGCTTACCAAACTGAAGTTCTATGGGACCATTATGCTAAACTCATTGTTGCTTGCCTGTGAAACCTGGACAGTCTGTTGGTGCCATGCCAGGAAATTGAACGACCTTCATTTGAATTGTCTTAGGAAGATCCTGAAGATTACTTGGCAAAAAAGGGTACCAGACACTGAGGTCCTTTTTCAAACTGAAATCCCAAGCATTTAAATTCGACTGCAGAAAATGCTATTCTGACAGATTGGTTATGCTATTTGTATACTAAAGGTGCATTTGCTGAAAAGACTATTTTACAAAGAGCTCACACAAAGCAAGCATTCACATGATGGTCAGAAGAAACAATAAAAGGAACCTTCAATGTCTCTCTGAAGAACTTTGATATAGATTGTGAGTCATGGAAAACACTGACATGAAACTGTCCAGCATGGTGTGTCCTCATCAAAAAGATGCTGTCCTCTATCAACAAAACAGAGTTGCAGTATCTCAAAAGAAACATGAGATGCACAAATTCAAAGACATCTCCCTCACAAATGGTCATATAGACTATTTGAGTCTGACATAGGAGAGTCATCTGAGCTCATATTGGTATGATTAGCCACAACCTTTGACACTGACATCCTGAAGTTGTTTTTGTCCTCTTTGAATACAAAAGACAAACAGCAATAATCTATACATATGCATTAGGAATCTATTATGTGTGTACCAAGTTCATGTAAGATGCTTTACAATTCACAATGGAAGGTTCAAAAAAAGAGGAGGAGAAGGAAGAGGAAGAGGAGGAGGGAGAAGAAAGAGGAGAAGGAGGAGAAGAAGAAAAGAAGAAGAAGAAAAAGAAGAAGAAGAAGATTTTAAATATACTGTACAATGTATTTGGGTAGAGAGAAAAAGTGAATGAATAACATTACAAATGGTAATAAAAACAACAAAAAAGAAATGTTCTTTGTGTATGACCTCTCCAATAAATCTTATTATCAGCATAATTGCTTGACATAATTACATTAGAAATGTCATGAAGAAGATCTCTTCATTCTTTGATGGTCCAGAAGGCTTCATGAAGAAGATAGGATTTTAGCTGACATTTTCAGATGGCAGATTATACAAAAAGGATCTGAGAGTTATAGAATACCACAAGTTCAATATGAGTCAACAGTGTGCTCTGGCAGATGAGAAAGGAAATAAGAACTTGGGGCTCATAAAAAGAGACATAAAGTCCAGGACTAGAGATATGATTAACCCTCTATACTTCACTTAATCAAACTCCACCTGTAAGATAATATTAATTCTGATCATACCAGGTTAGGAAAGACATAGATAAGCTTGAGATTGCCCAGAGGAATACAATTAAAGATTTATAATAAACAACTTGGAGCACTATGTGGAACCTACAAAGAGACAAATTTAGTCACAATATCAGGAAAAACAAATCATTCCACAAATTAACCAATAAGCTTTAATTTATTCACATATACACATATCTATATATTCATATGTGTACAGAAATATGTATATACTCATATATGTAGACATATATGAAATATATAAGTAAATACAAAGTAATTATGAGGGGGTATTAGCAACTGCAGGTATTAGGATAGACTTTATGCAGAAGGTGCCAATCAAGCTGAGTTTTAAAGGGGACAAGGGATTCTGAGAGGGAAAAACTAGGAAGGAATGCATTTTAAGAATGGGGCATACTAATGAAAAGGAACATAGTATATGTAGGATCATGGGTGACAAATGAAAAGAAGGGCAATTTGACTGAATCATATAGTGTGTGACATTAAGTAATATGTGATAAAGATAAGAGGTTGTTACTTTAAATGCCAGAAAAGCTTATATTTTATGCTGGTAGTAATATAGAATCTCAAAAATGTTATTAAACAGGAGTTTGGCATGGTCAGACCTGTGCTTTATTAAAAACACTTTGGCAACCATATGGCAGATGGCTGGGAGTGGGAAGAGACATGAGCCAGGGAGTCCAATTAGGTAGTTTATTGCACTAGTTTGGGTTCAAAGTAAAGAGGACCAAGAAATGTTAGGAATGCCCAAATAGCAAGAATTGGTGAGTGATTATATGTGTGTGGTTAGTGAAATTTATGAGTCAAGGACAATTAAAAACAACAATAACTAGATTTTGCATAGCACCCAGGCACTGTTAAGTGCTTTACAAATATTATTTCCTTTATTCTACACAACTCTGAGAATTATATTTGAGAAGCTAGGTGTCTAGGAGTATTGTAGTGCCTTTTATAGAAACAGGGACTATCAAAGAGGAATGGATTTAGAGGAAAAACAATTAATAGAATTAAAGTAATCAAATGAATTCATTAATATTTTTGAACATGTTAAGTCTTAGCAATTGAAACTATTCAAAATTACAACATACCACCTCTCAAGGTAGTAGTGAGTCTCTTCTCATTTGAGGTATTTAAGAAAAAAGCCACATGATGTAGCCATTTTACATTATTTTGAAAAGGGGATATGTGTTCAAATATGGGTTGAAGATGAGCCATGAAGACTGTATTATCTGAGACACTTTCCAACTCTGAGATTTCTTGATTCCACAAACTGGGCCTTACTCAACAGATACCATCTGTCAAGCTAAAGAGGGGAAGAAAATCAATTCTTTGTGAGGTAAATAGAAACAAAACTTTGAAGGAATGAATTTCTAAGGCATAGTCTAGGAATAGTCAGTCTGTTATTGGAGTAGAGGACTGGGAAAGTCTTGGTGAGGGGAAGGTTTGATCTGTACTTGAAAGAAGTTGGGAAAGTCTGATAGAGGGGAGGAGGGAGAGCATTCCAAGTATCAGATGGGCTTTTCTGGGACATGGTGATCATTTTGACAGGTAAAATTCCCTTTTAAGGAGTAGAATAATAAAGATAATGGCTATCGGTGGTTTAATTTAATTAGCATTTATTAAGTCTTCCTATATTCCTATTACTCCCATATTCCTATATATTCCTAGGTACTGTACTAAGGTGATGGAAGATCAAATGATTTTCAAAATTGAAATAGTCTCTACTTTCAAAGAGCTTACATTTTACTAGGTGGTGGAGTGAGTAGAGGGGAGAGCAAAATGTACATAGACAAAATTTTTAAAGTATAAACACTTAAATGCAGAGTAATTTGGTGGAGGTAGATATGAAGCCACTAGGAAAGCAACCAAGAAAGAATTCCAGAAGTAGTAATCTACTTGAAAAAAAAAAGTTGATGACATGTCTCTAAATATGAGAAGCATAATGCTGTCATAAACAAGTTTCCATAGACCACCAATTTAATGTATTCATTTACAACTTGAGTAAATTTCTTTATCTATCTGTGACACAGATTCCTCATATGTAAAATGAAGGGATTGGATTTAATCACCTGCACAGCCCCTTCTAGCTTCAAATTTATGGTCTTATGAATTGAGAAGGGTGTGAAGTAAGGCTTTTAATCATTCCTTTGATTGTAGTAACTCATCCTTTCCTTTATGCTATGAAACCGTAGAGGCAACTTACCTCTGCCAATGCAATGACCCAGATCCTTGAACAGGGAGAGGCTGGGGAAGGCAGCTCTTCCCCACAGGTGAGGAAGGTTCCATGAGGGTTAGCTGTCCTCACCTTAGATGGCATTAAAATGATGCCTGGGAATGGGTGGGCAGAGAATGGGGTCTCTGTCATGATTCCCAGAAATCAATGTCATTCATAAGCTGACCCAAATTAGTTATTTCAATCCCACTACTCCATAGAGATAGAGTTCAGCACTCTAAGGATTCTTATTCAATGATTTGTGACCCCCCTCCACATATTTTTTTAAAGAAAAACATGTAACCAGACCCAGTAAGTATGCAAATTAGTGCTTTTTTTTTTTTTTTTGCTTTTTTGAGGGTGGTTGGGGTTAAGTGACTTGCCTGGGGCCACACGGCTAGTCTTAAGTAGCTGAGGTTGGATTTGACCTCAGGTCCTCCTGGCTCCAGGGCAGGTGCTCTGTTCACTGCGCCACCTAGCTGCCCCAAAATTAGTGGATATTATAGACATAAAAATAACATACAGTTTGAGTTTAAGGCTATTGACCTAAATGGCCAAATTCACTTAATCATGCCTCAATGATCCTCCATTTATAGAGTTGACTTAATATTTCCCTTCATATTAACTAAGGTGATGTCATCATCTTCCAGGTGTGACTGGTCCCAAGCCTGTGATAGCTTTCAAGTCTTCTGACCCTAGAGAAGCCACACTTAAGGAATTCAGCTACTATTTCCTGTTCTAGGTTAATCAGCTTCCTGTCTGAGGCAGAATATTTCTTGGTTTCAAATCTCTGTTCTCTCTGGTGTGGTGTATCTGCATTGACAACTCCTAACTCTTAACTTAAGAATAAATTTGGCCTTTGACTTTGATGTAATTTTATCTCACATAGGCACTTCCCTGACCACTGACTTTCATGCACTCCTTAGGTACAGGCAACCCTCCATATATCTTTTGACACTAGAATTTGCCAAAATTCTTTTGGCCCTACCTAGCTTCTTGGACCTGTATATGTACTGCTAATGGCATGACTAGTATATCTTGGAGAAGATGCATTCAGTTCATTGCTAAGCTCCCTTCACTCCCCTTGCTCTATCTGTAAAATGGGAGTGATACCACTTATAGTACCTACTTCAGTTGTTGTGAAGCTAAAATGATATGCTAATAAAATATTCTGCAAATTTTGAAGCACCTCATAAATGTCATTTGTCATTTTTATTGGTGTTGTCTTAAGGATCAAGATTCATATTGGTACGTGGGTATAAGTTGTCCTTCTTCTAGTAAATAATAATCATATATGAAGCCCTTTATATAGGGATTTAAGATTTGCCAAGCTCTTTTATGTAACTTAATATCAACAATCATGAAATGGAGGTGCTATTATCACCATTTTATGGCTAAGGAAACTGAGGTTGGTAAAAGTTAGGTGACTTGCCCAGGGTTACAGAGCTAGTAGGTGTCCAAGGAGAATCTCTTTTTGGGATCTTTTCCAAGAGGTGATAGGTGAATTCTTTCAATTTCTATTTTGCCATCTGGTTCTAGAATATCAGGGCAATTTTCCTTGAGAATTACTTAAAGAATGATTTCTAGGCTCTTTTTTTATCATGGCCTTCAGGTAGTCCAATAAGTTTAAAATCATTTCTCCTGGATCCATTTTCCAGGTCAGTGGTTTTTCCAATGAGATATTTCATATTGCCTTCTATTTTTTCATTTGTTTGGATTTGTTTTACATTATCTTCACTTCTCATAAAGTCATTAGCTTCCATTTGTTCCAATCTAATTTTGAAGGAGTTATTCTCTTTGGCAAGTTTTTGAAATGCCTTTACCATCTGAGCAATTTGGCTTTTTAAGGCCTTCTTCTCACTGGCTTTTTGGGCCTTTTTAACCATTTGGGTTAATCTATTTTTTAAGGTACTATTTTCTTCAGTCAGATTATTGACTTGCTTTTCATGCCTCATTCTCATTTCTTTTCCCAATTTTTCCTCCACTTTTCTAACTTGATTTTCAAAATCCTTCTTGAGATTCTCCATGGCCTGTAACCTATTCATATATTTCTTGAAAGCTTTTGATGCAGGAGTTTTGACTTCATTGACTTCTTCTGGTTCCATGTTTTGATCCTTTTTGCCCCAAAAAAAGGATTCTATGGTTTGATTGTTCTTCCTCTGCTTGCTCATCTTGCCAGTCAATTACTTGACTGTTGAGTTCTTTGCCATAGTAGATCTCTGCTTCCAGAGTGGAGATAGCTGTGTCCCAAATCTCTGGGATTTTTGGAAGTGTTGTCAGAGCTATTAGAAGGGTACCCTCTCTACAGACACCCTAAGCTCTTGTACACTGACCACATAGCCCAGGACTACCACCCAAGAGCATAATCCAGTTCCAAGCAGGTCAAAGCAAGACTGATTATCCTCTGAATGGTCTCTTGGTCCCCTTATGATCTGTAGGCCAGGAACTCCAGAGGCAGCCATGCAGCAACAGCAGCAGCCACCATGCCTCTGCCACCTCTCACCCCAGGGACAGGGGCTAGATTGTGTTTTTTGGTCACCTGATTCCAAAAGAGTTCCACAATGACCTTTTACTTTCTTGGTGTTTTTGAGTTGAGAAGTCTGGAAACCACTACAGCTGCCGGTGATTCAATCTCCTAAAATCGGCTGTGGCTGGTCTGTGCCACTGGTCTGGACTTCCCCAGGTCTGGGACCAAGTAGCTCACTCTGGACTGTGCTCGGCTCCCAGCTCAGTGCAATAGACCCTTCTTGCTGGTCTACCAGGCTGCCTTCAGTGGGATATTTCTTTCTGTCTGTCACTTTGTGGGATCTATAGTTCTAAACTTTGTTTAGAGCCATATTTTACAGGTATTTGAGGTGGTTGGGATGGGAACTCAGACAAGTTCTTGCTTTTACCCCCACCCATCTTGGCTACACCCCCACCCGGTAGTTCTCAAATACAACACTTCTTGATTCTAGCACTGTAATCACCATGCCATGCTCCCAAAATGCCATGGATGGCAAAATGTCACCCCCAGATTAAAGACTTTGTGTCTTTTGAGGATTTAATTTCTATCATTCCCCATCCTTCACTCCCTATCCCTGAATCAGAGACTTTCTGCCATCAAAGGTTTATCTATATTTGTCAATCAAACATCATTGGTTGTAGCTACTAGCTTCTACACTCCACTCAAGCCTTGAGCGTAAAGCCCCTACAAAGTCACAGTTAAATTTTAACTAGCTCTATAAAGTTTGCGAAGTATTTTACACAGAATCAATGGTTTGGAATGGGAAGATATTTTAAGATCTTATCTGGTCCAATTCCCTCTTTTTACATGAGGGAAACCCCAGTGTAAGATGATGTACCTTTCCAAGTTCGCATAATTCACAAATATCACTGGCAAGATTTGAGCCTATATTTCCTGATTACAAATTCAATATTATTTCAAAGGTAACTTCCTGTGATCTCTACAACCTTGTGAGTTTGATGTTATTGTTCTCCCTCTTTCCCTTCCTTTTTTTTTTTTAACTGATAAGGAAGATAATAAAGTTCAGAGATACTTACTGACTTGCCCACAATCACACAGCTAGTAATTGTCAAAGATGGGAATTCAACTTTGAAGCTCTGATTCCAAAGCCAGTACTCTTTCCCACTCAGTCATATGGTGATATTCCTAGTGCTTTGAGATAATTGCTTTTGTGAACCCCATTGCACTGATATGGAGATGGAAGTAGACATGGGTTAAGTGACTTGCTGAGGGTCACACAATCAATAATTGTCTAAAGTATGATTTGAAGCAAGATTTTTCCAGTCTCCTGGACTGAATCTTCTTTCCACCACATACACTCAATGAATGGAACCCTTCATCTCAGTGTTTAGCCAAAAGAGACTATTTAGAATTGAAAAGAACTCCCCACTAGTAGGGTGTGTAATATTAACCCCCACCGCTCTCCTGAAATAGCAGAGTCAATAATGGGGCAGCTAAAATCTAATAAACTCCCCAAATAATTATCATCTTTAATCACAAGAGGCACAAGCCATTTTTCTGTTTGATCAGTTGCTGAGAGTGGCATAATTTTCTCCAATTGTGAAAATGGCCTCATGGTTTTGTTAGAAAAAGAGGAAATCACTTTGTGGGATGTGTCATAATATTACTGATAGGCATTGTGGAACAAGGGGAGAGGAGAAAATTCCATCTCAACAGGAGAAATGACAGCCAACCATTGTCATGAAATGATTCTCCTTTTTTCCAAGCCCCACATTTCACTTTACAAAGATACTGGTTGTTAGTGTTCTTTAACATGCTGGAAGTATTCTTAATGTGTTGATGATTTAACAGGTTTCAAAGATCAGGCAGGCTCAGCCTGCGAACTGCAGGGAGAGAAGAAACTATGATGGAGAGTTTCAGAGATGACAACTTAAAATTGCTCAGTTCAAACAAAAGGAGGTGATTCTGCTTTGATAACAATAACAACAAAATAAATTAACAACAAAATATTTGGGAATAAGAAGATGTGAGTTCAAATCCCAGTTTTACCACAAAGACATTTTCAGCAAGGTAATTTTCCTCCATTGCCCTCAGGTTGCTTAAATGGAAAATGAGTTGGTTGGAATAAGTCAGTGGTATCAAGCTTAAATAGAAATGGCCCATTAATCCAGGCATAAGGCTCCCCACATGCTTCATATTGACTTAATTTTATAATATACCATCTGCTTTATTGTATTTTTATTTATTTTGTTAAATATTTTCTAATTACATTGTAATCTTGGTCCTCCACTCTGGGGAGTGCTGTGAGATGCACACAATGACCTCAATGATTCATTCTAGTTTTAAATATGTGTTTAATTTATTAAGCATCTATTATGCACAAACTTCTGTGATAATTGCTGGGGATATAAGGACAATGAAAAGAGAAAAAAAGTCCCAGAATAGAAGGAATTGACATTATATGGGGTGATAACATATATGGGGTAACAAGGATATGAATGTACAAGCTTAATTTAAGAAGGGAGAAGGCCCTAAAAACCAGAGATGTTAAGAAAGGCTCCTATAGGAGAAAGGGCCTGAGCTGAACCTTGGAGAAAGCTAAGGGCTTTCTCGATGAGAAGAGATGAGCACAGAGCAAATTCTTCCTCAAACGAAATCATCATGTACAAAGGAGTGAAGGAAGTATGCTATATTTATTGATGAGAGAAATTATTATTAATAAATTATGGTAGAGATCCAGGCTTTTTCCCTATCCTATTTTTCCTTGTCCGAAGCCCACCTTTTGAAGGACATTACTGACCTCTGCCAAAACTTGCCCCATCTAGACCATCTTATCTAGGTGAATTAATGGATCCCAGCCCATTGTGATTTAGTCAGACTGATCTGGGAAAGTGTGGATTCTCCCTTTTGTCAGATGAGTGATATGGATACAGATAATTCCCTTTGACAAAAAGTGAGTGATCAAAATCACATACCTCAAAGCCTCATTAGAATTGATTCACCTCTTATTATAATATTCATTATCTCGTGAATTGTTAACTAATTCAAGTTGATTTCCATCCTCAGAGTCAACCCATTCTTTCAAGGACATATAAGTGTTGAGTGGGTTCTATGAGGGCTATTTGGTCTAAGGTAGATGGCCAAATGGCCATATTTTTAAAATGATTTATTACCTAGAAAATAAATTTCTCAAACTTTTTATAGGGAATAGGAAATAGGTTAGTTTGCCTAGAGTATAGAGTCACAGATGAATAATTATATGAAATAAGTCTGGAAAAGCTTTGCATGTAGGGTTATGGATTTGTATTTATCTAGAAAATATCTCAGGGGACAGTCAGACCAGCTGCTCTACTTTAAAAATGAGTAAACTGAGGCCTATGAAGATTAGGTAATGTCCCCAATGTCACACAGGTAGTGTCAGATTTGGCACTGGAAATCAGTCTACGAAACTGGAAGTGGTTGTTTGTTTTTTTTTCCTTTCTTTCACAGTACCAGGATGTCTCCCAAGGAGCTATTTCTCAAATGTTCATATAATAAATGAATGAATCAAGCAATCAGTCAGGGAAAGCTAGGTAGGATTCAAATTGTACAACATTTTAAATGCAAAACTAAGAAGATTGTATATTATCTTAGGGATGATAAGGAGTCAAGGGAAATTCTTGAACAGGAGAGTAACGAGGTCAGATGTATACTTTAGGAAGACTGTTTTTAATCAGTGTAGAGAATGAATTAGCACAGGGCAGAAGCTGGAAGCAGTAAGACCAAATAGAATACAATTTCAGTATTATAAGTAAAAGGTCATATGAGTTAGAACTATAGTAAATGGCATTTTGGTAGAAAGAATGTGTTATTTGCCCTTGTTTTTGAAAAGTATCAATGATATCATGGGTGATGTCTTGACTTGCACATGTATTGGATTTAGGTGAGGCAGGGTTGCACAAAATCCTCAGCCTCACTCTCTTTTCCAGTTATACAAGTCCAATGGTAGGAAAAAAAGTCAACACAACTGGTAATGATTCAGGATGCAGTGGATGATGTTGGTGTATTCTGTGTCTAACCGAGTTCTAAGTGTTCGATCTGGCTTAGCCCATCTGCCAAGATGGTGTGTCCACTATGCATACTCTGGCTTCTTGGAGTCACAGGTGAGAGTTGAGTGCCAGGTAGAAACTAAAGGTGGGTGAGCAGCCCTGAAAAGAGCCCTCACGCCAGAGGTACTATTCCCCCCTGAACACCCTCACACACCCTGGAGAGAATGTGTAGGGATACAATGATCATTACACACCCAGAGTTTTGTCTTATGTCTCACTTCTCCTTATACTGAAGTAATTCTTCACACGTAATGAAATGTTACAGCCATAATGGACTTAATATCTGAACTCTGCTTCCCAACCTCTGGAATCTTAACCTTATCCTTAACTCTCCACTCTTTCTCACCACACACATCCAATTAGCTATTAAATATCACCATTTCTACCTCAACAATACTACTCCCATCTGAAACCTGCTTTAATCACATAGCTACCTCCTTAGCTTCAGGTCTTTCTCAACTCCTTATCAGAACCCCTGACTCATCTAGGTGGTGCAGTGAATAGATAGGTGAACCGGAAGCCATTAAAATCTAAGTTCAAATCTGACCTCTAATACCCTTGGCAAATCATGTGACTGTTGCTTGCACTATTTCCTCATCTTTAAAATATGAATAATAGGGCGGAGCCAAGATGGCGGAGTAGAGACAGCTCTTCCAAGTCTCTCTGCCCCCAGATTCCCCACAAACTATGTAAAAAAGGACTGTGAACAACTTCTGGAGCCCCAGCACCCACAGAACGACACAGAGAAGCTAACCTCCCGCTGAGGACAGCCCAGCAGCCCTGCAGGAAGGACCAGCAGAGCGGTCTGGGAGCCGGCAGCACACAGAGCGCAGAGCGCAGGAGCAGAGCCGAGCCGAGCCCAGGTCCCCATGAGCCGAGGTTTTAGCCCCAGGGCGGCAGGGCCAGCAGCCGGCTGGAGGAACCCCAGAACACCAGGAGCAGTATCGACTCCAGAATTATCAAAATAGACATGCCCAGGACAAAGTAAGAGGTTAGTGTCCTATGGACTTTGGGACCTGTATTTGGGGAATGCGTCAGCTCCCTCCCCTGGGGGCTAGAAGCCGCTGAGGAGACATGCCATTTTGTAGTTTTCAGAGGCAGCTCTGGCTCCCAGCCTGCAAATTTGTAGGGAGATCCAGCGATCAGTCTTGGGGGGTAATCGCTCTTGCTTTAACCTCCCTGGATCTGGATTGTGATCTAGGGTGGAAGTTGTGGGTGGGTTTACAGCTTGCCAGAAACGGAAGTTGCCCCCCACACGTTCGGGACGAAAATTCCTCTAGCTGGCCTTAAAGCCATAGTGTGGCAACAAGCCCAAAAGTCAAGCAATTAAGTGGCAACATGCCAAGGCAAAGGAAACAGAAAAATGCAACCCTAGACTCCTATTTTGGGGGCATAGAGCAGGAAAAGGACTGTGAGGTCAGAAGTCCTGCTCCAAAAGCCCCAGGGGAAAACATGAGTGGGTTGCAGGCCATAGAGGACCTTAAGAAGGACTTTAAAAATCAAATAAGAGAAGTGGAGGAAAAATTGGAAAGAGAAATGAGAAGGATGCAGGAAAAGTATGAAATGAGGGTCAACAGCCTGACTGAGGAAAACAACACCTTAAAAAATAGACTAGCTCAAATGGCAAAGGAGGCCCAAAAGGGCAATGAGGAGAAGAATGCCTTAAAAAGTCGAATTTGCCAGATGGAAAAAGAATCTCAAAAGTTCACTGAGGAGATTCATTCCTTCAGAGTTAGACTGGAGCAAATGGAAGCTAGTGACTTTATGAGAAATCAAGATGCTGTTAAGCAGATCCAAACAAATGAAAGATTAGAAGGCAATGTGAAATATCTCATGGGAAAAACCACTGACCTGGAGAATAGATCCAGGAGAGACAATTTAAAAATTATTGGACTACCTGAAAGCCATGATCAAGGAAAGGACCTAGAAATCACCCTTCAAGAAATTCTCAAGGAAAACTGCCCTGATGTTTTAGATCCAGAGGGCAAAATAGAGGTTGAAAGAATCCACCGATCACCTCCTGAAAAAGATCCCAAAAAGAAAACTCCCAGGAATATTATAGCCAGGTTCCAGAATCCCCAGATCAAGGAGAAAATACTACAAGCAGCCAGGAAGAAACAATTTCAATATTGTGGAAACACAATCAGAATAGCCCAGGACCTGGCAGCTTCTACACTGAGGGATCGAAGGGCATGGAATATGATATTCCAGAGGGCAAAAGAACTGGGAATGAACCCAAGGGTCACCTACCCAGCAAAACTGAGTATTTTGTTTCAGGGGAAAATATGGTCATTCAGTGGAATAGAGGACTTTCAAGCATTCTTGAGGAAAAAACCAGAGTTGAATGGAAAATTTGACATCCAGACACAAGAAGTAAGAGATGCCTGAGAAGGTAATCAGGGAAAAGAAATCAAAAGGAACTTATCAAAGTTGAACTATTTACATTCCTATATGGAAAAGCAATAACTGTGACTGATGATATCTTTCTCACTATGAAAATAATGGAAGAAGGGGGTGTGGTCATATGAATACATATGTGAATGTGTGTGTATATGGTTACAGTTATATATGGATAGAGGGCATAGGTTGAATTTGTTGGGAAGGGAGAATACTCAAGGGATGAAATTATGAGGTGAGAGAGGAAAGTGGCAAGAGGAGATGGGGAGAGACAGGGTAGGGTAAACTATCCCATGTAGAAGAAGCAAGGGGAAGTGGTTGCAAAGGAGGGGGAGAATAAGGAAGGCTAAAAAGGCAAAACCACATTCACATTGAATTTGGTTCAGGGAGAAAATGACATACATACTAAATGGGATATCTCAGCCTGCAGCAGGATAGGGGGAAGGGGGATGAGAGGAGGGATGATGGATGGGAGGGCATCCTTGGGGTGAGGGGAGGTTGGAAGTACCCACTATAGAAGAGGGACAGGATTATGTAGGGAATGGACCAGGTGGGGGGTGGGATGAGTGGGAGGGAATTATAAGCAGCCTTGTACAATATATCTACTATGATAATGTTTTGCATAGCTAGACATGTACAACATATACTGAATTACTTATCTCCCAAGAAGGAATGGGTGACAAGGGAGGAAGGAAATGGATCTGAAATTCGAGGTCTTGAACATTAAATGTTTCAAATATATATAAATACTATTATTAATACTCTTTTGCTTGTAATTGGGAGATAAGATGTGCAGGTATTGGGACACAAAGATTCACCTTCCTCTAATGGAAAAGTCGATGGGGGTATGGGAGAAGGTATGGGAGAGAGCAGATTGGAGGAAGTGATATCTTGTGGGACTGCTATTCTGGGAGGTTGGGTAGGGGAATAATGGGGGGAAAATGATTGTAACTCAAAATCTGGCGGAAATGAATGATGTAAAACAGAAGCTAATAAAGCATTTGTTTAAAAAAAATAAAAAAATAAAAAAGTATGAATAATAATAGCACCTAGTTCCCAGGATTTTTGTGAGGATGGAATAAGATAACTTTTGTGAAGTACTTCCCCAAACTTAAAAGCACTATATAAATATTAGTTGTTGGTATCATGGTTATTAGCAGTGGCAATCTAGATCAGGAACCATTGGCCCTGGGTGGCTTAGGAAGAAAGAATGAGGCTTGTGACTTTGCATAGTCCTCCCTCATTTAAATACAAGTCACTTACAGATATTACTTTCCTGATGTCATGATTCTCTCCAAGAAGAAAAGACAAACAACAATAGTTGTGGTGGTGGTGGTGGTAGTACTCTACACACACACACACACACACACACACACACACACACACACACACACACCAGTGCAGTCTAATTATTTTTCTGCCAAAGTAATTTCTCTAAAGCACAAATCTGAGCCTGAGAATCTCTTACTCAACCAAACCTACTGGTACCCTGTTTCAAGTCTTTGTTAAGAAACAGAACTTGTGAACCCCTTTTGGGAGGAACTAATGACCATATATAAGGAGAAGCCCAGGCTGGGAGAGAGCAGAATTGAGAAGAACTGAGAAGAGAACTCTTGTGGTGGCAGAGTTTAGAAGAAGAAAACTTGTGGTATCCTGGCACTCTATGCTTGCCTGTTCTTTCTGGGTTGATGTTTTTGTGATACTTTGTACAGAAGCTCTGGCACCTTACTAGAAGCCCTGAAAGAGGATTTTCTACTTGTCTTTTTACAGAAGTCCTGGAGGAGAGATGCAGAGGTCCTGGGACCTTACTGATGATTTGTGTTGACCTTTTGGACCTTGTTTGTGAGTCTGTTTTGATTTCACAGGCAGATAGTGAATTGATGATGGTGCTGACAATGTTCATGAATATTATTGTGGCTCTGTTAAGCTTTGCCTTCCCAGAAACCGTAATTGTAAAGAACTTGAGATGGAATAGACATTGTGAACTTCAGTTTGAAATGGGAACTGGATGAGGAACTGGACAAAGAGCTGGACAAGGAGCTGGACAAGTTGCTGAGAGCTGCCTGCCTTTGACAGTTGGATAGATTCAGGTAGCAACTTTGACAATGGAAGTGGAACCATGGAAGCTAAGAGCCAGTCTCAAGTCAAGATGAAAAGACTTCTTCTTGGCTACTTAAAGATGACTGAGAAGTTCATGATTTACTGTGACCTAGGGTTGGAGAACTTTGACCTTTGAACTTTGTGTCCCTTAAGAATGATTGAATTGGGGCCGCTAGGTGGTGCAGTGAGTAGAGAGCTGGCCCTGGAGTCAGAAGGACCTGAGTTCGGATCCGGCCTCAGACACTTAACCCACACAAACAAAAACCTAGCCTTGGGCAAGTTACTTAACCCCAATTGCCCTCCAAAAGGCAAAAAAAAAAAAAAGAATGATAGAGTTAAGGACTTACTGAATAATTGTACTTTGTGACCCTTAAGGAGGCTTGCTCCTTAAGGATGACTGAGTTAAGGACTTACTGAATGATATTTTTTGTTTAAAACTATGTGGCCACTTTAGTGATAACTTGTTATGTTATAATATCATGAATGCTGTACTTTGGTTTCTGTCAATGTTTTGTCTTAGTTTCATACTGAATTAATAGAGATTTCACTATACTATGTAATCAAAACCTTGAAGCTGTTCACTGCAGCAGTCCTCTGGAAAGCTGCTCGTATTTGGCTTTACAAGGTACCAACTTTTACATGAACACTTTCCTGATCCCTCAATTTTTAATGAACTCCTTCCCCCCACATACCTTGCATATAGCTAAGTTGCATATATTTTATCTATTCTCTTTATAGTTATGCTGTATTAATAATAATATATAATATATATAATACATAACTAAGTATGATATGACACAATTTAAATTTTGGCCCATTATGTCATACTATAGTATACTATATAGTACATTATAAACTATACTATAATATAGTACTATTGCACTATAGTACAATACAATATACTATATTATAAATATATATTATATATATAAACAATGCTATATGTATATAGTATGTAAAGTGTACATTACATACAAATAGTGTATATAGTATATATTTTATTAAAAGTCTATTTATATAGTATATATTATATATATATTCTGTGTATATAATACATATTATATATAAAGTCCATGTATATATCTATATCTATCTACATTTTCCTTATGAGAATAGAATATCATTGGGAGTAGGGATTCTTCCAATTTTTTCTACTTGTATCAGCAATGCCCAGTAGGTATTTAATAAGTACCTGTGAATTGGTTGATTTTCCTCTACCAGAAAAGTACCCTTTTCTCCATCTCAGCCTGCTACCATGCTACCCATCATCCTTCAAGACCTAGCTCATGAAATCTTATCTTCTGCTATGAGTTGTGTGAGTTGTCTCTCTTTCCTCTGATCTCTTAGCATGTAATATTCACCTCATTGCTTCTCAAAGCCGATATAGCAGGTCTTGGAGGGAGTGTCAGAAGTCATCTCCTTTATCAGGGGAGGGGCTGCCCACACTAAGGAAATCATAGATCATTAGCACATCAAAGTATTTAGTAGGGAATTTTTAGTAGAATAGACATCTTTAACTGTACTCGGGAAACATGGCCCTTTATTTCAGAGGATATGAAGGAGACACTAAGCAGGAATGTGATCAGAGCATGACTGGATGAGCAGCCAAATTGTTTAAGGAACTGGGAGTGCTTAACCTAGAGACAAGAAGACTAGGGACAGCCATGGTAGCTGTGTTCTAATATCTGGAAGGTTATCGAAGGGAACTGTGAAGTTTTCTTTCTATCCCTGAAGGATGGAACCAGAAGCAATGTGGAGAAGTTACAAAGAGGCAAAGTTCAGCTGGTTGTAAGTGAGAAAATGCCTAATAATTAGATCTATCCAAAAATGTAATGGACTATCTCAAGAGGTTGGACATCCACAGTTCTTAGATCTCTTCAAGATAAGACTGGATGATCACTTGTTAGATCTTTTGTGTTGGGGATTTCTTTGTTTATGAGTTAAACTAGGTGGCTGTTGAAGTCCTTACCAATTCTCAAATTCTGTGATTCTTGTGTTTGTGCTTCTTACACTTGTCAGTATGACCTTGGGCAACGAATAAATCAATTATCAATGGCCATATATTTTAATGTGGGTTTATAAATGCAAGGAGTAAAACAGTTTCTAGCTCCAAAGATTTTACATTCAAATGGAGAGGAAGGCAAGTAAGTATATAAGCGTGCATACATACAGAATCTCTATATAAAGAAAATAAAGACCAGCACATAGTAGCCAGATGCAAGTTTATGAGGGAGGATACTCATTTTCGGAGGTTATATGAAAGGCTTTATGTAAAAGTGGTGCCACTGATGCTACTTTAAGGAAGAGAGAGATTTTATGGTTCTACCAGGGAGAATCATTTAAATTCTCTGGGCTAAAAGTTCCTAGTCTGTAATATGAGCGATTCAGTAGGATGGTGCAGATGGAACGCTGGACTGGGAACCAAGAAGGCTCATCTTCCTAAGTGCAAATCCATCCTCAGACACTTATTACTTTTATCACCCCAAGCAACTCGCTTTACAATGAATGCCTCTGTTTCCTCATCTGTAAAATGAGCTGGGGAAGGAAATGGCAAACCACTCTAGTATCAGTCAAGAAAACCCTAAATGGGGTCAGTGAAGAGGCAGACACAACTGCAACAAATAAACAGCAAAAGCAATGTAAGGGGATTGGATTTGACCTCTGTGGTCTCTTCCAGATCAAAACCTCTGATCCTCTGATCCATAGCTGTTTTTCCTGAAGGAGCAGAAAACATTCTGCTTGAAACAACGAGCCAGAAATCTCTCTTCCTCTTCTTTGTCCATTGGATCAATTTCTGAGATCACTTTTATTCACATTTCATTTACAGAGTCCCTGTTTTGGGGGGTGGCTAGGTGGCACAGTGAACAGAGCACCGACCCTGGAGTCAGGAGGAGCTGAGTTCAAATTTGGCCTCAGACAAACTACTCTTGTAACCTTGGGCAAGTCACTTAACCCCAATTGCCCTGCCTTCCCCTCTCCAGAAAGAAAAAAATTTAAAAAAGAGTTCCTCTTTTGCTATTGGGCAATAGGATACTTATTACTTGAAACATAGGTTTATTTTTTCAATGCTATTTGTTTCAGAAAAAAATAGAAATAAACATCTTCTTCCTCATCCAACCACTTCCTGTGTATCTTCAAACATAAGATAGGGATGTTTGCATAACCAAGATTCTTGTCCCCATCCTTTCACATGTTAATTCTGAGTAAGTTGTAAATTGGAAGTAAAAATAACTTCACCAGCCAACAGTGGAGAGAGCAGGAAGAAGAAAATGATAAGCGAGACGCAGCTAAATATTTATATATACAAAAAATGAAAACATGAAAAGTGCTCCTTCTGCAATGCATAATTAAGCTCAAGACATGCTAGCAGATGGTGTCGGTAATTACAGGTTCTTCATGTCTCTGAAATTCGCAGAGACTTTGAGTGGTTCTCCTGCTTTTGTAACTGGTGTTTCCAGCTCCTGCTTGTGCACAATATCCTTTCTGAGTGTGGTCTCAGTTAACGCTTCAATCTCTTGGCCAGCTTCCTCACCTTCCCTCATCTAGAACTGTATTTTATTTCTTAATTAAGTCTACTGTCGATCTTCTTGAATGTGCAACCTATGTCCTAATATAGGCTGCACTGGGTCATAAGGTGAAACACTATAGTGCAATCTCTTTGAAGGGGGTGAAAATATTTTAAGATCAATCAATAAGCATTTAGTAAATACCTCCTATGTGCCAGACACTGTGCTAGGTACCTGCAGATACTAACAGGCTTGCCCTCAAAGAGCTTGTATTCTATAAGTATCCTGAAAAACAAGTCTAATTATAGGCAGCATAGAGGTTTTACACAAGAGCATTTAGGAAGGGAGTTATGCCCTATATTCTAACTAATAGAGTAAATGAATGTGTAACCATGCAGTAAGGAGGGATATTAATGAACATACTTTACTAAAACATTCAACAAACCTTTAACGAGGTCCCTAGCCAAGGATATTAAGAGGAAAAACCATAATTAAGATTAGTGGATAAAAAAACTGTCTTTGGAGTCAGGAAGATCAGAATTAACTTTCAGCCCTGCCATTTGCTAACTCTGTAGCCCTGTGAAAGCTCTTCAACCTCACTAAACTTTAATTGATTTTTCTGTAAAATGGGAATAATATAATGTGTAATAGCCTCACAGAGCAAGCCTTAAATGAGGTAATGTGTGCAAATTATTTTGCCAACTTTAACACACTACAGAAATAATAGTTATATACGTATCATCACAGTTATATATTAACCTGTTTATTTTACTTAAATTATATTATTTTAAGATTTTCATTTCCCCAATCTATTTATAGATTACTATCTAGGCCTTTATTATTTTTCACAGAGGATCATTAATCTGATTATATATTCACCTGAACAAAGGCTGCCTAATGTGACTTGGGAGGCTACAATTTAAGTTCCTTGAGGTTCAGATCCTTTTTTTCCTTTCTTTGTATCCCAACTTCTTAGTACAATAATTCATATACAGGGAGCCTTTATTAAATGGTAGTTAACTGACTGATTGCAAGCAGTCCCTTGATGTGGGAATTTGAGGCATCTAGTCTATTATAATTTGAATTGTGAGCATGAGATGGCCCTTCATAAGAAAACATATACCCATGTCAGAGTATCATAGAATCCTATTTATAATGAGTGCTTCCTTCAGGCAAGACCTCAAACCCATTTTCTTTTGAAGATTAGCCTGAGTAGATAGTCTATAGTCCTTAGTCATTCCTAGGTCTGAAAATTTGGGATGGTCCCCCTGGGATGTTATTTTTGAGGTCTCCTCAAAGCTACACAATGATTGCCCCTACATATCCCTAAGAATTGATCTATTTATTTCATTTTCTTTTACATTTCTCCTATCTATTTCAATTTCAACCAAAGATCTGGCCAACATAAGTTCAGAATTAATAAACAGAGGGTGTCATAGGCCATCTAGTCCAACCTCTTTGTTATAAAGATGGGGATACTGACCCCAAGACATCTAAACCAATATTTAGCCCTAGCTCACATAGTAAAGTCCAGAGCAGATATTTGAACCCAAGCCTGCTATCAGGGACTCAAAAGCTATCCCTGTACCCCTTTATTCAGGTCTTTAGCTCCAAACATCCTAAAAAAAGCCACTGTACCCTTTATAAACTTCAGGTGTTTTCATCAGTACACTGAGGTTTGAACTAGATTTCAATTAAGGACACATTTATTAAGCACCCACTATTAGACAAGAATTGTGCTAGGTAATGGGAAGGGGTAAAGAATAGCTAAATAATACATATTTTCTATCTTCATGGAGCTATGAAACTGCTGAACTTTGCTGTAGCAATATTCTTTAGTTTTCCCTGTACTCAGACTAAAAGGGCCCTTCAGGGCCAAAAAGATGTTCCTTATCCATGTTTTTTGTTTCCCCCCCTTGCAGATCCTAAGGGTACAGAGAGTTACATGTTAAGGAACACAAAAGTTCCCTTGTTTTCTAGGAGTGGGAGATGGCTCATGAGGCCAAGGAGATTTTCCAGGAGGAACTGAAGCCATGGAAGAAAAGGATAAATTAATTATATGTTAACCTCCCCTCTCTGGGAAATGATACAAAAAGATTTGTATGCTGAGAACAAGAGCTTTTGAAAAAAATAGAAGACTTCCTGAAGGAGATGAATGTTTTCTCCATTTCTGCTTGTAAACGTGGTTCTATTTTTAGTGTGACTTCCACAGAATTGCCCAGGAGAGGATTATGCAGTGAGGTCATCTTTCCCCTTATGCCCAGCACTACTCAGCTCCTGACTGGAACACCAAGTCCCTTTGGGAGCTTATGGATTAGGAAAGTAATGGTGAGCCTCAAGCCATAGAATGGGGGTAGGGTGTGAAGGAAGGGCAGTGCTGTACTGGTGAGGTTTTAGGGAAGTTAATAGTAAGGTAGCAGCAGCAGCAGCAACAACAGCAGCAGAAGTAGTTATAACAACAACAACAATAATAATAATAATAATAGAGGTCATATAGCATAATAGTAGCATTAAAGGATAACAGTTACACATAACTTTAAGGTTTACCAAGGCAAGATCTTTAAAGATATTATACTTCTGTAAAATAGATTTTATTACTATCACCATTTTACACATTAGAGAATTAAAGTTGAAAAAAAATCAATGATTTGTCCAGACTTAGAGAAATAGGGTCTGAGACAGCTTTTGAACCCAGGTAATCTTGATTCCAAGTCTTATAATCTATCCACTGTGTGTACATCTATCTATCTATCTATCTATCTATCTATCTATCTATCTATCTATCTATCATCTGTTAATCCATCCATCTATACATCCATCCATCCATCCATCCATCCATCCATCTATCTATCTATCTATCTATCTATCTATCTATCTATCTATCTGCCTGCCTGCCTGTCTGTCTATCTATCTATCTACCTATCTATCTATCTATCTATCTCTCTATCTAGAGAGATGATAGATAGATAGATAGGTAGATAGATAGATATAGATATATGTAGAGATATGATAGATAAATAGATAGATAGATAATGAGGGAAAATAATTTATGAAGAAATGGTTGCCAAGTAAACCTGTCATACACTCTATCTTTTAAATAAGCATGCTCCTGGATGATTCTCCTAATATTAAAAGTTTAATCAAATAAGATATTTATCAAGTACCTACTGTGTTAGGCACTGAACAATGTACTGCATATACCTAGGGGGAAAAAAAGAAAGAAACAAAATACATCCTTGGTCTGAATGAATTTGTTTTATCAGGAAGACATTGCCTGGACAGTGTGTCCCAAAAGTCTTAGTGCACTTTAAAGCTTTAATAGCTTAAAATTGAATTAAGGCTTTTGGTACACCCTATATAAGGAATAAGAAAAAAGGAACTGACCTAGTATTTTATAGGCGAGAGGAGTTTCTGGGTGAGGAAACCTCCTTTACGAATACAGGCTGTCACCTTTTCTGCAACTTAGTCTTGGAGAATTGCTTGGAGCACTGATAGGTTGAGCAACTTGCCGTGGTTCACGCAGTAATTAAATGTCAGAAGGAGGACTTAAATCTATTTAAATCTAGGTATTTCATCACTGAGCTACCCTGACTCTCTTCTCTAAGACTTTTTTTTTCCTGTGTTCTTGCTAAATTTCCCCCTGCCAAGACCTCCCTCACCTGCCCTGGGTTCTTGATAATTTGGGCCTGATATATTTACAGTCACTGCATTAAAAATGAATTTAAAATACAGTTACAAATTTGCATCTACATAGAAAAAGAGGAGGGGGAGATTTTAAGTAGCCTTAAATTATGTGTCCAACTTGGGTGTCCCACATTGCACAGACCAAAGTACTAGTTATATAATGTGGTTGGCATTTACATAAAACAAAATCCTCAGTTATTGTAGTTTATAAAAAATGTGATTAGTGTACTGTGGGCTCCTTGAGAGCAGGAACTATAATTTCTCTTTCTTTTTATCCCTAGAACTTTGCACAGTGAAAAGCACATAGTTGGTGCTTAATAAAATGTCTATTCACTCGTTAGTTGAGGTACAAAAATATCAAATTCACTGAATGTTAAGGACATTTAATGGAAGAAAACAAATATATAATAGGTCAATATGACAGTAGACTATGGTTTATGGTAATACAAGCAAACCTTTCTATAGTGAGTTTATGTCTCAAGTAAAAGATGTGAAAATGCAATTCCCTCCCTTCAGAAAGGGACTATGGGTCCTCAATGTTGTACACATTCTCAAACTTTCTTGATGCATTAACTTGTTCTGCTGAATTACTATTTTAAAAAAGTCGTAGTGTTTGTTTCAAGGCAGGACTCTCTTTCAGTAGGTGTCGGAATATATTTGGGAGTAAAGATGGTGTAGAAACCAAATTTATTAATATTTTTATTAAAACATCTGACATCTTTCCAACTAGTCGAAGTGTATATTCTTGTCAACTTCAAAATCATTTTTTCTTATATTCTTTTAGACTAAGTGCTACCAGCAGTGCTATAATTCTATAAGTTACTTAAAACCACACTAAGACTTTTAGAAGACACTGTACACACGTGTGTATGTAGATAGACATAGATGATAGCTATTGATCTCTATATATACATAGATGTATATAGATGTGTGTATATATGTACAGATATGCATATATACATATATTGTGTATTTCTGTGGCGATCAGGGGAAGACTATTTACTAAAGTGTGCCGTATAAGTCCTAGCACTCATCATTGTTAAGAGTTGAATATTTTTCTGTCTTTGTTTCTTTCTCTGTCTCTGTCTCTGTCTCTCTGTCTCTCTCTGTCTCTCTGTCTATATATATATATATATATATATATATGTATATGTATATATATATAAACACAATATGTATATATATTGTATGTGTTTAAATATGTGTGTATGTATATAAGTGTAGACATGTACACATATATACATTTGTGTACATATGTGTATACATTTACATACATATATGTATATAGAGAAGGATATCTATAATCATCTGTGTCTATCTATATAGACACATACATGCACATGTGTACAGTTTCTTCGAAAAGTCTCAATGTGGTTTTAAGTAATTTATGGAAGTACAGTGTTGCCTATAGCACTTAAATGTTAACTTACAAGTGCAGTGATTGTTAGAGATAGTACTTGAACCTAAGTCTTGTTGCCCTGGAAGTAGCTCTCGATACATTATATGATGTTGTCTATGTCTTCCTGAATCTTTTTCTTGTCTCTTTCACATAGTTTTTTATTATTATTATGCATACATATACAATTTTACAAAAAAAAATCTTTTGTAAGATTAACCCCATACACTGGGTAATGTATTTATTCTGATCACCATTATAGAGAGGGTGAAACTGTATCCTAAGATGACTTTCACAAAATTATATAACTGGCAAATAGACAAACAAGATGTGATAATTAATTGTCTTATTTTAGAAAGGAGTTCCATTGAAGATGAAGTGGATTGCTCAGTGTCACATAGGTGCTACATAGTAGTGTTGACATTGGAACTCAGTTCCCATGACTTTAAATGTTTGTTTTGTTGTTGTTGTTGTTGTTGTTGTTTTTTGTTTGTTTGTTTGTTTGTTTGTTTTTACATGAAACAGTTATAGGCAATAAGGCAGGAGCTTGGGAAATAGGTGAAATCCTCTGTGGTGGTACTTGTAGTTAAGAGTTGGCCATGTGCAATTAGGATGGTTTTAATTGTGGACAATCCTGGAACTGGAAGGACAAATCAAAACTTTAAATGATCAGAGGTTTACCATTGGAAAAGACCTGAGAAGACAGAGTCCAACTCCTTCATTTTTCATGGGAAGATCTGAAATAGATGAGTGTCTTTACTCAAGTCATTATCCTACTCGTCACAATGACCATTCCAAACCCTTTCATCACTACTCAAACCACCCCTGGAAATGCCCTACCCCACCCCCTACCTTCTCAGCTGAGGACCTAACCTCATGCTTCACGGAAACAATTGAAGCTCTTTGACAGTATCTCTCTCTTCATCATTTCACATCAGATGCCATCCATTACCATCTCCTTCATCCCTATTATATAGACATGAAGAAGCAGACATTTTTTTCTTGCCAAGGTAAACTCATGCACCCTTGATCACATGACATCCCACCTTGTCCAGCAAATTGCCTTCTGTATCATTCCCACTCTGTCACTAAGCTTTAACCTGTCCCAGGTAATTAGTTACTCCCTTGCTAACTACAAACATGCCCATAATTCTCCATCCTTAAAAATCCTCCTTTCATCAAAGTGTATTCTTATCACTCATATCTCTACTCTCTTTAGTGGCTAAACTCCTTGAGAATATCATGTATAATTGATGCCTTCAGTTTATCTCCATTCATCCTGGGTTAAACCATCTTCCATCTGACTCTCCCATCATCATTCCACTGAAATTGCCTCCTCCAAAGTTACCAGTGATCTCTCAGTTGCCAGATCTAAGGGTCATTTCTGTCCTCACCCTTCTTGTCCTCTCTGCAGCCTTTGATATTTGATTGTCCTCTTGTCCTGGAATTGTCTTTTTTCTAGGCTTTCACAGCAATGTTCTTCCTATCTGATGGACCATTCATTTCTTTTCAGTCATCTTTGTTGGATTTTCACCAGATCACATTCATCAATCACAGTTTCTTCCAAACACTTGTTCTTGGCACTCTTCTCTCCTCCATCTCTACTATTTTGCTTGGTGATTTCAACAGGTACCATGGATTCAATTATCATCCCAATGCAAATGATTTACAGATTTATCTATCCAGCCCTAACCTCTCCCTTGGACATTCAGCCTTGCATCACCACACTGGATCTCTCATAGACATTTCAAACTCAATATGCTGAACTTCTCTTTCCCTTTTGTTATTCTTTGCTTTCCCCTTTGCTAATTTCCATGATTTGGTTGAATATATTTCTATTCACCCAGTCCCCCAGGCTTACAAGTGAGATGTCTTCTCATCTGGCATCTAATGCAAGATATTAAAGATAGAGAGAGCTATTGGGAAATGATTCAATTGTTTTACTGAAGCGTGAGGCAAGGTCCTTAGCTGAGAAGGTCGGGGTGGTGAGGAAATTCAGGGATGCTTTGAGGAGTGATGAAAGGGTTTGGAATGATCACTGTAACAAGTAAGATAACCTTGAGAAGTGTTGACCTTTTGCTTGTACTCATACCACATATCCAATTTATTGCCAACTCTTATAGATTTCACTTACATAAGATATCTTTTATTCACTCACACAACTATCACCCTGAGGCAGGTCCTGATCAACTTTTTCCTGCACTATTGCAACATCATTCTAGTTCAGGGGTTGGGAAGCTGTGGCCGTGAGGCCACATGTGGCCCTCTAGGTCATTGGGTGGGGCCTTTTGACTAGGTCCAAATTCTACAGAACAAATCCTTTTATTACAGGGATTTGGTCTGTGACATTTAGATTCAGTCAAAGGGCTGCACTTGAGGACCTAGAGGACCACATGTGGCCTTGAGGCTGCAGGTTCTGCACCCTGTTCTGGTTGGTTTTCCTGCCTCAAGTCTTACATGCTTCTGTAGATCTTTCCCTCTGCTGCCAGTGATCTTCCTTAAGCATACCTTTAATTTTGCTATATCCCACTTGGTGAATTTCTGTGGTCCCCTCTCACCCCCAGATCAAATATAAAACCCGATGCTTCACTTGGGCCAGTGGATAGAGTGCTAGGCCTTGAGTCAGGAAGACATCTACCTGAGCTAAAATCTGGTCTCAGATATTTGCTAGCTATATGATTCTGGGCAAGTCACTTGACTCTGTTTACCTTAGTTTTCTCATCTATAAAATGAGATGGAGAAGAAAATGGCTAACTACTTCATAATCTTTGCCAAGAAAACCCCATGTTGAGTTTTGAACAGTCAGATATGATTGAACAATGACTGAAATATTTGACTCATAAAAACCTTTGTACCTTGACCCCCTTCCTACCATTCTAGTGTTCTTGAACTTTATTCTGCTACATACTCTATGGTTCAGAAATGTTGCTCTTCTTGCTCTTCCTCATACATGACTTTCCATGTCTGACTCCATGCTTTTCTACTCACTGTCTGCCCATACCTGGAATTCATTAGTTCTTTACCTCTGTCCTCTTACTTCATGACTTCTTCAAGGAAAGACTCAGATCAAATTCTGCCTTCTACAGAGGGTCTTTCTTAGTTCCCACCCAACTACTGCCAGCATCTTCCCTCTGAGATTAAGTCCCATTTATTTATGTCATATATACTGACTTATTGTCATGGTGCCGTTTTTGTAGTTTAATTGTTCCAGATGTGTCCAATTCTTCATGACCCTATTAGAATGTGAACTCCTTGAAGGAAAGAACTATGTTCTTATTATCTTTTTTTTCTTCTAACCTCATACCTGAGCAGAGTACCTAGCACATATTAAGCCTTATGGAAATGCTTGTTGACTGACACATATACCTTGTGGCATGGCTGGGATTCAAACCAAGATCCTCTGGCTCCAATTCCAGAGGTCTTTCCATTGCGTCATGCACAAACACCATGGCTTTCAGTCCTTCCTTACTATAAATTTGACCTACCCTTCTTTCATTTTATCCAATCCTGATTCAGCATTGGTTGACTACTTTGTAAAAATTTCTGAGTTCAAAATCATATAGAGAATACTGCTTAATATCCATGAAGGAAAACTGCATCCCACTTTTAAAAAGTATAATTAATTCAGATAATATTATGTGGGGATCAATTGACCTAAAAGCATCTGTCATATACGGGCTAAGATAGGCACTCTGGTAGTTGCCTATGATACAAGTACAAACAAAAAAATAATCTCTAGGTCCAAGGAGCTTATACTCTAAAGAGGGAAACAACAACTAATAATGAAAATATGAAAAACATCATACATACATGTATATGTGTGTGATACAAATATATACCAAGTAATTAAATGTAAAAGAGCTAGTAAATATTTTAAAACAGGCTCTCCAAAGAGGTGTGACATAATTTTAATTTTAATCTTCATTATAAATATTTTCTTCATGACTTTAACTCTAGACAATCAACAAAACAATAAGTCAAATCTTGATTTGTAGCATTGGTTGTTTTATTTTTTTTTTTGAGGATTTTTATTTTTATTTTTCCAATTTATTTATTTATTTTTGGTTTTCAACATTCATTTCAACAAGATTTTGAGTTATAAATTTTTCTCCCAGTCTTTCCCCTACCCCCACCCCAAAATAGAATATCCCTTTCCCCAATCTCTTCTCTCTTATATCCTCCCCTACCCCCACCAACTTTCTAGTAAGACAAGATGAATTTCTATATTCTGGTGCCTGTTTATCATATTTCCCAGTTGCATGTAAACAACAACAACAATAACAGTTTTTAATACACATTTATTTTTGAAACTTTGAGAGCCAGATTTTTCCCTTCTTCCCTCCTCACCAACCCTCCACTGGGAAAATAAACAATTTGATATAGTTTGTAAATGTGTACTTACACAAAACATTTCCATAATATACATATTGTGAAAGACTAACTATATTTCCCTCCATCCTATCCCGCCCCTCACTTATTCTATTTTCTCCTTTGACTGGATCCTTTTTCAAAAGTGTGTGCTTCTAACTTCTCTCTCCCCCAGTCTGACTTCCCTTCTGTCACCTCTCCTCTTATGCCCTTCCCCCTATTTTCCTATAGGGTAAGACACCCAACTGAGTATGTATGCTATTCTTTCCTTAAGCCAAAGTCAATGAGAATAAGTTTGTCCCATTCCTTTTCATCTTCCTGCTCTTCCCCTCCAATGTAACAGTTTTGTCCTGCCTCTTATATATGAGATAATTTACCCTACTCTGTCTCTCCCTATCTTCTCCTGATTTATTCCTCTCTCACCTCTTAATTTTATTATTTAGATATCATCCCTTCATATTCAACTGATCCTGTGCCCTCTATGGATACATGTACATACATATGCAGAGCCTCACATATAAATTTATACACACCTACACCATCCTTTACATACATATTTTTGTATGTATACATAGATAGATAGATAGATAGATAGATAGATAGATAGATGGATGGATAGATAGAGAGATAGAGAGATAGATTCCCTTCAACTATCCTCATACTGAGAAAATTCTTATGAGTTACAATTATCATTTTTCCATGAGGAATGTAAATAGTTCAACTTTAATAAATTACTTATGATTTCTTTTCCCTGTTTACCTTCTCATGATTTTCTTGCTTCTTGTATTTGAAAGTCAAATTTTCTGTTAAGCTCTAGTTTTTTTTTTTTTTTAATCAAGAATGCTTGAAAATTTTCTATTTCATTGAATGACCCTATATTCCCCTGAAGCATTACTTTCAGTTTTGCTGGGTAAGTGATTCTTTGTTTTAATCCTAGCTCCTTTGACCTCCAGAATATCATATTCCAAACCCTTTGATCCCTTAGTGTAGAACATTTTAGGTTTTGTGTTATCCTGATTGTGTTTCCACAATACACAAATTGTTTCTTCCTGACTGCTTGCAGTATTTTATCCTTGTCCTGGGAAATCTGGAATTTGGCTCTAATATTCCTACGAGTTTTCTTTTTAGTATATTTTTTCAAGAGGCAGTCAGGGAATTCTTTCAATTTCTATTTTGTCCTCTGTTTCTAGAATATCAGGTCAATTTTGCTTGATGATTTTTTTTTTGCTTGATAATATTTCAGTCTAATAATTTTTTTTTTTTGCTTTTTTTTTGGAGGGCAATTGGGGTTAAGTAATTTGCCCAAGGTCACATGGCTAGGTTTTTATTTGTGTGTGTTAAGTGTCTGAGGCCGGATCTGAACTCAGGTCCTTCTGACTTCAGGGCCGACACTCTACTCATTGCTCCACCTAGCCGCCCCTAGTCTAATAATTTTTAAGTTATCTCTCCTGGATCTATTTTCCAATGAGATAGTTCACATTGCTTTCTATTCTTTCATTTGTTTGGATCTGTTTTATGGTATCTTGATTTCTCATAAAGTCATTAACTTCCTTTGCTCCCATATAATTTTGAAGGAATGATTCTCTTCAATGAGTTTTTGAAATTCCTTTTCCATCTGGGCAATTTGGATTTTTAAGGCATTCTTCTCCTCATTGGTTTTTTGGGCCTCTTTTGTCATTTGAGTTAGTCTATTTTTTAAAGTATTATTTTCTTGAGTCAGGTTGTTAACTTGATTTTTTTTTTATTTTGTTGCATCATTCTCATTTCTCTTCCCAATTTTTCCTCCACTTCTCTTATTTGGTTTTCAAAATCCTTCTTGAGCTCTTCTGCGGCCTGTAACCAATTCATATTTTTCTTGGGTGCTTTTAATGCAGGAGTTCTGACTTTGTTGTCTTCCTCCCATTCCATGTTTTGATCCTTTTGTCCCTGAAAAAAAAAAAAGACTCTATGGCAGGATTGCTTTTTCCCTGCTTGCTCATGGTGCCAGTCTATTACTTGACTCTTGAACACTTTGCCATGGTACAACTCTGCTTTCAGAATGGAGAGAACTTTTTCCCAAATCTCTGGGGTTTTCACAGCTTCTGGAGCAATTAGTAGGGGGCCCTTAAGGCAGCCCCTACAGTCTCTGGCACCTGGCCACACACCCCAGGACCTCTCAATTCCGTGAGCCAGATCCAAGCAGGTCAAAGCAAGAGCAATTATCCTCTGAATGGTCACTTGGTTCCCATAAAATCTGCAGGCCAGGAGTTCATGAGGCAGCTACACAGCACAGCTGCCACACCTCTGATGCTTCTTGCCCCAGAAGCAGGGACCGGACTTGTGTTCTTCCATCTACCCTGTTCTAACAGAGGTCCACATTTACCTTTTACTTTGTTGTTTATGGGTTGAGAAGTCTAGAAACTGCCACAGCTGATTCACTCTCCTAAAGTCTGCTCTGGCTGCTGTTTGTCAGTGCTGCCCTGCATTCAAAATCACAGGACTCATATGGGGCTGGGCTTGGCTCCCAGCTAGGTCAATAGCCTGTTCCTGTCAGCTTGCCAGGTTGCCTTCAGCAGGAGATTTATTTCTCTCTGTCATTTTGTGGGTTCTATAGCTCTAAAATTTGTTTAGAGTAATTTTTTTTAAAGCAATTGGGGTTAAGTAACTTGCTCAAGGTTACACAGCTAGTCATTATTATTTATGCGTGGGTGCTCATTTTCTGAGGCCAGATCTGATCTCGGGTCATCCCAACTCCGAGGCCAACGCTCTTACTCACTGCGCCACCTAGCCACCCCTTTAGGGCAATTGGGCTCAAGTAACTTGCCCAAGGTTACACGGCTAGGTTTTTGTTTGTATGGATTAAGTGTCGGAGGCCGGCTACAAACTCAGGTCCTTCTGATTCCAGGGCTGGCTCTCTATTCACTGTGCCACCTAGCCGCCCCTTAGAGTAATTTTTTACATGTATTGGAGGAGGTAGAAGCCAGAGCCATGGGAAAATCCCACATTGGCTGTTTTTCAAGGTGGACATGATAATATTGAAAATTTAACTATTGGTTTCCTAAAGCTTGTTTAAGCTGGCTTCAGCATACCTCTCTTAGAAAGGGAGAGCACAAGCAGTTGGGAAGGATCAGTCAAATCAAGTCAAATTAACAAGCATTTATTTATTTATTTATTCATTCATTCATTTATTTATTTATTTGTTGAATTTGCCTTTTGGAGAGCAATTGGGGTTAAGTAACTTTCCCAAGGTCACATGGCTAGGTTTTTGTTTGTGTGTGCATTAAGTGTCTGAGGCCGGATCCGAACTCAAGTCTTTCTGACTCCAGGGCTGCGCTCTACTCACTGTGCCACCTAGCTGCCCCAATTAACAAGCATTTATGAAGCACTTACTGTGTTCCAGGCTCTATGCTAAGGGCTGGTGATATAAATGACCCTTGCCTTTAAGGAGTTTATAGACTAAGTCAGATGAGAATGCATAAAAATAAACTGAAAGGGAGGGGCTGGTTCTGAGGTACTTTGTACAGGGCTATAATAGGGAATTCTGATGGAGGACAACCTTGTGGGAAATAAAGAGATGGCTGACCTAGGCACCCTGCTCAAATAGAGATTTTGAGAGATATATTCCCCTGGCTAATCAGAAGAAGAGGCTCCAGAGGCAAAGAAATTTTCATGGAAAAGACAATTCTTGAATGCCATTTTAAAGGAAGAGAGAGGCTATGTGAAGAAGGGGAAGGTAAAGAGGGAGGATATTCGAGGCCTGGGAGAATGTCAGGGTAAAGTTACAGAGAAGGTAGATGGAGTATTTTGTGGAAAGAACAGAGAGAACCACAGTTATGCTTGGTCACAGTGTATGGGAAAGGGGAGCAATGTCTAATAGGTTGGGGTCAAGTTGTAAAGGGTTTTCAAAGATAAACATCAACATTTATATTTTGTCTTAAAGGCAATAGGAAGTTGTTGAAATTGATTGAATATCAGCATCACATGGATAGATCTGGGATTAGAGAAAATTACTTTGGCAGCAGTGAGTAGCATAGAGAGGGATGGGGAAAGATTTATGTCAGGGGAACCAATTAGGAGACTGTTACAATTATCTGAGTAAGATGGCCTGAACTAAAAGGACATTTCTGTGAGTGAAAACAAGAGGTCATATTTGAGAGATTTTATATAGATAGAAAATACAATTGGCAACTATTGGGTGCGCATAAGAGCAGAGACTCAAATATAATATGGAATTTACCCATGGGAGAGTGGAGACATGGTGGGGCATTGACAGAAATAGGGGAGTTTGGAAGAGGGGAAGGTTTGAGAGGAATGATAATTAATATTAGATATCTTGCAAAGGGTCAAATTGTTCTTTGGTTCATACAGCCCATCTATATTGTACCATTTTGTGGTCTGTTTGGGTTAGTTTTGTTCACTTGTTTATTTTTTTATTAGAATACCTAGATAAAGAAAAAATATTTTTCCCAAGCCAAATGGGGTCCATTTGTATGTGTCAACTATGTAGTTATAACTCAATAGAATAGCACCATAATGAACTAACATCAATTGGGAGTAATCATAAAACTCCTCCAAGTCACTATGATCTTCTCTATCTTGCCCAAGTTTTCATAATCCTTAACAATACATCCTAGGTTTTTCCAGGAAGTATAATTAATAATTATCAGTAGCTAGTTGCCTTCATTTGCTATGTCAAAAGACTTTTCAGGGTCTATATAATGATCCAAATGAGTGCTCCCAAAATACAGCAGACATCAGGAGGCATGGAGGTACAACGGAAAGAATATTGGACCTGGAGTCAGAGGAAGTGGGCTCAAAACTTGTTTCTGGCACTTAATATCTGGGTGACCTTGAAAAAAGTTCCTTAACTGGTTAGGCCTCCATTTCAGTATTTACAAAATGAGAGAACTGGAAAAGATAGTTTCTGAGTTCCTTCACAATGTCAGACTTAGGAGCCTAGAATCTCTTTTGATAATATCATGACTGCTTTTGTTATTATCTGTTCAACCAGAGTTGACTCTTGGGAGACAGCAGCCACAGCTAATTCCTGTCTCTTTTTCCACTATATTGTCCCTCCCCCATTGTCAATGGGGAGTCATATCATCATTCCTCAAACACAAGCAGCTGTTCTCTTCCTCAGACAGTTAAGCTCTACAAAATCCATACTTAAGGCTCTACATGCTCCATGGCCCTTCTCCCCTTTTCCACTCTTTAACACATCCTTCTTACTCCAGCCTATTTTTCACTGTCTTTCACAATAACATCCCAGAAAGGGTAGCCTGTGTTTGCTGCTTACAATTAATGCCACCTACACTTCCTAATGAATCCCCCTTCCCAAGGACCATCTTTTTTCCTCCACTTCTCTTATTTGATTTTTAAAGTCCTTCTTAAGGTCCTCTATGGCCTGTAAGCTGCTCATATTTTCCTTTGGGGCTTTTGGAGCAGGATTTCTGACCTCAGAGTCCTCCTTCTGTTCCATGCTTTGATCCTCTGTGCCCCCAAAATAGGAGTCAAATGTTGCATTTTTCTGTTTATTTTGTTTCCTTTGCCTAGGCATATTGCCACTTAATTACTTGACTTTTGGGCTTGTTGCCACAGTAGGACTCTGCCACCAGACAGGGGAGCTTCCCTCCTGAACATTGGGGTCTTCACAACTTCTTGTTCTGGCAAGCTGGATACCCACCCCACAACCTCCACCCAAGACCACAATCCAGATCCTGGGAGGTTAAAGCAAGAGTGAGTAACCCCCAAGACTAATCACTGGATCTAGCTACAGTTCACAGGCCAGGAGCTGGAGCTGCCACTGAAATTGCAAAATGGTGTGTCTCCTCAGTGTCTTTTAGCCCCTAGGGGAGGAAGCCAACATGTTCCCCAAATACTGGTCCCAAAATCCATAGGGCACTAACCTCTCACTTTGTCCTAGGCATGTCTGTGTTGATATTTCTGGAATCGCCATAGCTGCTGGTGTTCTGGGGTCCCTCTGGCCAGCTGCTGGCCAGGTTGCCCTGGGGCTAAAACCGAGGCTCACATGGACCTGGGTTTGGCCCCCTCCGTGCTGTGCTGTTGGCTCAAGGACCATCTTTGTTAAGAAAATGAAAACGAAAAATAGAAAAAGTTCAGCAAAACTAACATAATGAAAAGTTGGTTATATCCAGTGATCTAAATGCATAATTCCATACAATTGCAAAGAATGTTTTCTTATGTATCTTCCTTGGGGCCAGCATGTTTGTTTAATCTAGATACAAAAGGTCATATCATAAACAAAATAGAAGAGCAAGGAAGAAGTCATCTTTCAAATATATGGATCAGGAAAAATTTCAGAACCAAACAAGATATAGAGAGGAATACAGAAGATAAACAACAAAAAAAAATGATTATAGAAAATTTAAAAGTTTTTAAGGAGCAGAGCCAATATAGTGCCATAGAAGTAGGAAAACTTCCTGGGGTCCCCCCATAACCACCTCAAATACCTATAAAATATGACTCTAAACAAACTTTAGAGCTATGGAACCCACAAAGTGACAGAGAGAAACACATCTCCCACTGAAAGCAGCCAGATAGACTGGCAGGAAGGGTCTATTGCAGCACACTGGGAGCCATGCCCAGCCCTGCATGAGCCTACATTGGTTTTAGCCTCAGGACAGCCTTGGCCAGCCATGGCTAGAGGAACTTTGGGAGAGTGAATCACAAGCAACTTTGGTGGTTTCAAGAATTATCAGCCCATAAATGTCAAAGACAAAGTAAAAGGTTAGTGTGTACTTTGGGGGGGCCAAGAGTGAGGTCTGGCCTCTGCCTCCCCCTGAGGGAGAAGTAGCTGAGGTTCAGTGGCTCTGCACCCACTGCTGCATGGCTGTTTCAGAGTTCCTAGACTGCAGATCTTAGGGGAACCAAGAGACAAACCTAAGGGGTAATTGCTCTTGCTTTAACATGCTTTGATCTGGATCACTGTCCTGAGTGGAAGTTCTGGGGTGTATGACCAGGTATAGCCTGCAGAGACTTCAGAGAGGGCATCCAACTAATAGCTCTGGCAGCTGTGAAAACCCCAGTGATTTGGGACAAAGCTCTTCTCTCTGGAAGCAGAGTTCTACTTCAGCAAAAAGTTCAAAAGTCAAGTAATTGAGAGCCAACATGAGCAAGCAAAGGAAGCAAAGCAATCATAACAGTTAAACCTTAGATTCCTTTTTGGGGGACAAAAAGGATCAAAGCACGGGGTGAGAGGAAGACAGCAAAGCTAGAACTCCTGCACCCAAAGCTTCCAGGAAAATATGAATTGGTTACAGGCCACGGAGAAGCTGAAGAAGGATTTTGTAAATCAAGTAAGAGAAGTGGAGGAAAAATTGGGAAGAGAAATGAGAATGATGCAAGAAAATCATGAAAAAGCCAGTCAACAATCTTAGTGAAGAAAATAATAACTTAAAAAATAAACTAACTCAGAAGGCAAAAGAGCCTCAAAAAAGCAATGAGGAGAAAAATTCCTTAAAAAGCTGAATTTGCCAGATAGAAAAAGAATCTCAAAGCTCAGTGAAGAGAATAATTCCTTCAGAATTAGACTGGAGCAAATGGAAGCTAATGCCTTTATGAGAAATTAAGATACTATTAAACAGATCCAAACAAATGAAAAAAATAGAAAGCAATATAGCATATCTTATTGGAAAAACCACTGACCTGGAAAATAGATCCAGGAGAGATAATTTAAAATTTATTGGACTACCTGAAACCATAATAAAAAAAAAGAACATAGAAATCATCCTTCAAGAAATTCTCAAAGAAAATTGCCCTGATGTTTTAAAACCAGAGGGAATAATTGATATTGAAAGAATCCACCAATCACCTCTTGAAAAAGATCCCAAAATGAAAACTGCTAGGAATATTATAGCCAGGTCCTGGAATTCCTAGATCAAGGAGAAAATATTACAAGTAGCCAAGAAGAAACAATTTAAATATTGTGGAAGCACAATCAGGATGACACAAGATCTGGCAGCTTCTATATTGAGGGATCGTAGGGCTTAGAATATGATATTCCAGAGATCAAAAGAACTGGGATTAAAACCAAGAATCACCTACCAAGCAAAACTGAGTTTCATTTTTTCAGGGGAAAATATGGTCATTCAATGAAATAGAGGACTTCCAAGCATTCTTGATGAAAAAAAAAAGAGTTGAATAGAAAGTTTGACAGTCAGATAAAAGTAGCAAGGGAAGCATGAGAAAGAAAACAGGGAAAAGAAATCATAAGGAACTTATCAAAGTTGAATTATTCACATTGTTACATGGAAAAATGATAATTGTAATTTATGAAACTTTTCTTAGTATGAGGATACTTGAAAAGAATATAAATATAAATATATATATACATATATATGCATATATGTGTATGTATATGTATGTATATTGTGTGACCGTACATACATACATACATATATATATACATACATACATATATATGTCTATATATGAGGGTATATGGGCATATGAATACATATGAGTGTGTGTATATATGTGTACAGGTATACATAGACAGAGGGCACAGGATCAATTGAATAGGAAGGGATGATACTTAAAAGGTGAAATTTAGAGGTGAGAGAGGAATATAATGAGAGATGGGGAAAGACAGAATGGGGTAAACTATCTCATATAGAAGAAGCAAGGGTAAATGGTTACAATGGAGGGAAAGAACAGAAAGACAAAAAGGAATGGGTCAACCTTACTCTCATTGCATTTGGCTTAGGGAGGAATAATATACACACTGAATAGGGTATGTCACCTTACAGGAGAGTGGAGTGGGGAGGGGATGAGAGGGGGGATGATGGAGGGGAGGGCAGGTTGGGTGAGGGTAATTAGAAGCACACACTTTTGAAAAGGGACAGGGTCAAAGTAGAGAACAGAAGAAATGTGGGGCAGGATCAGATGGAGGGAAATATAGTCAGTCTTTCACAATATGTCCACTATGGAAAAGTTTTGTGTAGCTACACACGTACAACCTATATTGAATTGCTTATCTTCCCTCAAAGGGTGGGTGATGAGGGAGGAGGAGAAAGAATATGGAATTCAAAGTTTTAAAATAAAATGTTTAAAAACAGTTTTTGAACAAATAAAACCAATGCAGATAAGATTAGGCATGAAATAATGAACTTGGAATATATCTTTATAGCAAGTTTATCTCATAATTTTTTCATATTCAAATTATATAAGGGACTCTTTTGAATTTAAAGAAAATTTTCAAACCACAATCCTAACAGAAAAATCTCAAATTAACAAATCCAAAATATCTATAGACATATTTTAAAGCGAATTTGACAAAAAAATGAAAAATGACATTTTGAGGTGTTCTAATGAGAACTTGCACAGAGCAAAATCTATGTATACACTACTATCCAGAGAGCTACCCATCTCTATGTGTCTTTAGAAGTTGGGGAGCAAGGGAAGGAGTAATTGAAATCATTTCCAAAACAGGTAACATTGACAGAGAGGATAGTCCCTGATAAGAACTGATAAATTATCTGATTATTTTGATTCTGAGGATATACTTCTATCTAAATAAGGAGTTAAGAGATTCTCCCAGGGAGCCCAAACTGCAGTTGAAAGGTCATAGGATGCAAAACTGTAGGGATCCTTAAGGTCACCTAAGCTAACTCCCTGGTAGATGAGGTAATTGAGACACAGATAGAATAAATGACTTGCTTCATATCACTCTTGTAATAGTTGATTTATTATTCAAACCTAAATCCTCAGGTCAATAAGTCAATATTTTGACCTCAAAATCAGGAGGGAAAAGCTACATTCCACATTCCACTTTTGCATAGCTCTAAGTATTGGGAGTTATTAATTATACTGAAATGGTGTGTTTCTTTCCAACTATTGTCCCTAAATCTTCTGTCTGGCACCAAATATCTTACCTACCTTATAATAGTAATTACTATTTCTTATTTACAGAATGCTTTCCTCACAACATCTCTGTGTAGTAGATTGTTGTTGATGTTCATCCTTCATTCTTGAAGAGGACCAATGACATTGGAAGGGTAATGTAAAGTAAATATCATTTCTTCATTTTTACAAATGAAAAAAAAAAACAGGGTTTAGAAATTTAAGTGATTTTTCTCTGATTATATAATGGAGAAGATTATGAGGCTAAATGCAAATTCAGGACCCAAGTCACCAAACCTAGACCTCCTTTTTCTAAGTATGTCGAAGACAGGTGACCTTAAAGATCCCTCCAGCTTTGCATCATATGACCTTTCACCTGCAAGTATTAGGCTATGTCCTTTGATTCCTCATTGATAAAGTGTTTGTTCTTGATTGGCTTTCCCTGGGCTTGTCCTATGCTAGCTTCCATGTCACTTTCTGTTCTTCTTTCCCTTGCATGTTCTCATCTGACACAGGCTGATTATCCAATAAAGGAATCAATATTGGACAGCATGCAGAAAAAGACAAACACAGTGACAGATGATTATAAATTCATGCAACTCCTTTCTCCAAAGGAAATTCTACCAACACCCATGTTTTCAAGGAGTCTGGGGTTTGTTTATCCTATGTTGGATAATATAACTTGGTTTGACTAACTCAGTATAACATCACGTGGATACTAACACTTTTGGGGTCACCTAGTGTTCAAGGTATGGTCTTCATGAAATCAACTTCTTAGAGGCAGATCTATATAGGCTTTCACTTCCCAAAGCAAAACAAAGTTGGGACCTAAGTGGGTGGTAATGAAAACAGGATGCAAATATACTCTTGCAACCTTCTTGTAGGAGCAGATCTGTATCTCTATAATATATAGCTTATGTTTTTGTATTTACATGTATTACATATTTTGTTTATATTATATTATATTATTCATTTATGTACATATGTATTTATTTACTTCATCATTCAATATACCTTTTAATTGTATCAACAGATGCTGAAGCTTTATCTCTGTTTTGTTGTTGTTGTTGTTGTTTATTTTTTATATGGAATCTGACCAACCCACTATCAGTAGATCTAGATTCATACACACAACCACAAGGGGGCGAATAAGAATATACTTATTTCCAACTGAGCCTAAGCCACTGTTATAAGTCACACTGTCTTCCAGTTACTTATATTACTTATACTTTCATTGCTCATCTAAGTATTCCTTGAGGCATTTAAGCACAAAATTATTTCATTTTGCCCTATCAGGGATTTCCTCAGCAATAAAGCTCCCCCATTTTTATTGATATATTTAGCCTTTATTGTTTTTTAATTCCAAATTATTTCCTCCCATTCAACCCTTCCCCCACTCATTAAGAAGACAAGCAACATGATACCCATATACATTATAGATGTGAAGACATGTAAAATATATTTCCATATTAGTAATGTCACAACAAAGGCAATAAAATGAAATTAAAGAATTGCTTCTGGCTTCAATCATAGTTTTCCTCTTGTTTTTCTCTTTTCTTTTAAATTTTAAATTTAATTTAAATTAAGCTTTTTTTTTGAATGTCAGTATTTAAGCGTAGGTGAAAGGCATTAGTTCATTCATCACAATGGCAGGTATTTGGGAGGGAGGGCACAGAAGTGAAAAAATGGTCCCTGCCCTTGTTAAGATCATAATTTTGGATAAGATGAGAGAGATTACCATGTATGAAACAATTCTTTAAAACACAGCACCCATATAATAAATTATATAGTTTTTGAATCTAAGTATTTTATATATTCAGAGAGAAGTCATTAAGGGCTGGTATAGTTGGGGAAGGTCTTAAATAAGAGTTGCTACTTTTATTCCTTTTTTTTTCCTTTTTGGAGGGCAATTGGGGTTAAATGACTTGCCCAAAGTCACATGGCTAGTTTTTGTGTTAAATGTCTGAGACCGAATTTGAAATCAGGTCCTCCTGATTCCAGGGCCAGTGCTCTATTCCCTGTGCCACCTAGCCACTCCTACAAATATCTTAAATGTTCATACATCCTCTTGACTTATTGAGAATATCTGGGCCATGGTTTTGTTCCCTAACTTTCTTCAGTGTGGTACAGTGGAAAGAATATTGGAAGTGGGGTCAGAAAAGACCTGGAATTGGATCAATATGTATTATATGTATATCCATGGGCAAATCACTTAACTTATTTGAGATTTAGTATCTTTATTTGTAAATTTAGAATTTTAATTGCACCTACCTTAAAATGTTGTTGTTTGGTTCAAATGATATAGTAGATGCACAACACTTTGTAAATTAATTTTATGGACATGTGAGTTATCATTGTTGTTATTCAATGCATATCTGTGAACAATATGATGCATGGCAGAAGGTGATATATACAAAGGAGATTTGTATGTAAAAAAATGTGAGAGATTTGAAGACAGATTATTCACTTTCAACTGGGGAAGGAAGGGTTGTGCAAGTGAGTCACAGAAAAGGTTCAAGGAAGAGCTAATCCTGATCTAGGCTTAGAACAAAGAAAATTCAACAAAGAGAGAGAAGGGAAATGGGGGAAGAACATTCCAGTTGTGCTGGATGAAATGAGTGCACGCAGAAATTATGGTAGAATGAGAACAGGGTTCACACAAAGTTAGTTTGACTGAAATGGGATAAATATGGAAAGTCCAGTTAGAAAAAAAAAAACAATGCCAGGATTAGACAGTAGGTCCTTACTTGGCATCCAGCTGGAAACCAGTGACCTGAGCAGAACAACACGTAACAATAATTACACAAGTAGTACCAATAAAAGAGAGATGTGAGTAGGGAGGTACTGGAAAAAGGGAGAGAGAGAGAGAGAGAGAGAGAGAGAGAGAGAGAGAGAGAGAGAGAGAGAGAGAGAGAGAAAGCTATAGTGTTTGAAACAAGAGTGATGAGAAAGGATCAATGCTTTTTCTAGAGATAGTATTAAGAGTACTTGGTAAAAAACAAAAAGAAAACTTGGAGAAGGAAGGGGAAAATAATTTTTGAGCCTGCTTGCATGGAAGGCTTATCATACCGTCCACAGGGGGAAAAAACTGGAAGGAAGGACTTTTGAAGATTTGAAATGAGATAGAATATATGCTGAAGACAACAGTGAAAGGGGGACAAATAGACAATGATCGTGACTGAAAGGAGTCATGTGGTTTGACAAAAGACATAATGAACTAGATAGTCCAGGACCACAGAATAACTGTCATGATTTGATTTTGTTTCATGATCAAAACGAGGGAGCAGGAATATATTCACTAGAAGTTTTCTAAAATGCTTCCAGCTCTACTTTTGTGAAGAATAAAGTTCTCTTCTTAATTCAGAATATATCCACTAGATGGCAGCACGGATTAAACAATATTTTCTGGTCATCTAAATTATGTTTTAGACTTTAAAAAAAAATCCCATAAACATATACAATTATTGTTAATGATTTTAAAATTATTTTAAGTGAGTCACACTCTTGCACAATGTCTGGTTTATAGTATTCTTTTTCATGATTAAAAGGATGGCCTAGATTCTTAGTTTACTAGCCTTTCCAGTTTAAAGATTGGGGGCGGGGGGCAACTAACTCATGAGAGTTTATAGTTAGTGAATTTACACTGAAGTTGACCAGACAGCTTAGTCATTAGTTCCATGATATTCAGAACGTGTTTGAAGTGAAAATACCTCACACTACATCTCTTTTTCCTTCTCCCTCCCTCCTCTCTTCTTCTTTCTGTCTCTATCTCTCATTCTATCTATAGGTATACCTGTATGCACAAATTACATGTGTTGTATGTGTGTGTATGAATTATATATCTGCAAATACATATTGCACTCATATGTATATACATAATGTACATTGTGTGTAATATGCATGTGACTATAAGTTGTTGCATTGTGTACATTTGTGTGTGTGTATACACACATATATATATACCTACATATTAAGTGCATGCATGCATGGGTGTATAGTGCATGTATGCATGCAATGTATAATGTATTATTGCACTGTATTGCACATGTATGCATGTCTGTATTGTATGTGTATGCTTATGTGTATTTGTGCATGTGTATGCATATGTATATTTGATGAGAATCAGGGAATCATTTGAATATGTTATTTTACCAGTGTTGCTTATAGGAAACTCCCATAGTCCTTTGGGAATCTTACCTAGTGGAACAAATAAGGATAAAGGTATGAATGAAATCTATACCCTGGAGGCACATTCATTGTTTTGCTGACCTCTTCATTTTCAATTAAAGCAATCATGTCTTTCCTCCTTTTGCTTTCTAGGTCAAAGAAGGTATTTTATATGCGTGAATGCTTTCTCTTTTACTTTCAATGAATCTTCTTTTAACTCCAGACAACCCCCAGTTCTTCCTGATGTCACACTGTGGCATTCTTATTACACATATACACATGTGGGTAATATACTTATACACATACAAGCACAAGTGCACATATAAAATAAAATAAAAGCAGACACATGTGTTTGTACTTATATTCATGCATGTGTATTCCAAATAGAGATGTAGATGTGAGCACTTTTCTGTGTACTTACCCAGGGAAAGGATCAGCAAAGTGTCAGCAAAGAGTTGTATGTCTATGTGTCTTAGAGAGACAGAGTGAAAGAGATAGTGTTCTTAAACCTCAGCTGGCTATTCTTAAGACAGCAATGATTGATTGAAAACCATTAAAAGATAATCTGTGGGGGGCGGAGCCAAGATGGCGGAGTAGAAACAGCTCCTCCAAGCCACTCTGCCCCCAGATTCCCCCCAAACTATGTAAAAGGGGACTCTGAACAACTTCTGGAGCCCCAGCACTCACAGAACGACACAGAGAAGATAACCTCCCGCTGAGGACAGCCCAGCAGCCCTGCAGGAAGGACCAGCGCAGAGGTCTGGGACCTGGCAGTGCGCAACGCGCAGAGCGCAGGAGCAGAGCCGAGCCGAGCCCAGGTCCGCGTGCAGGTCCGCGTGAGCCGAGGGGGTTTGGGGTGGGGGGTTGGGTTTGGGGGGGTTGTGGGTGGGGTGGGGGGTGGGTGGTGGGGGGTTTGTTGTTTTTTTGTGTTTTGTGTGTGTTTTGTTTTTTGGGTGGGTGGGGGGGTGGTTGTTGGGTGTTTTGTTTTTTTTTTTTTTTTTTTTTTTTTTTTTTTTTGTTTTGGGAGATAAGATGTGCAGGCATTGGGACACAAAGATTCATCTTCCTCTAATGGAAAAGTCGATGGGGGTATGGGAGAAGGTATGGGAGAGAGCAGATTGGAGGAAGCGATATCTTGTGGGACTGCTATTCTGGGAGGTTGGGTAGGGGAATAATGGGGGGAAAATGATTGTAACTCAAAATCTGGTGGAAATGAATGATGTAAAACAGAAGTTAATAAAGCATTTGTTTAAAATAAAAAATATATATAAAAAAAGATAATCTGTGTTTTTATCACCTTTGCTATGATAACATATTGCATAAAAGACAAGAAACTAATTTTGAGGTGTCAATCAAACAACATTTATTAAATACCAATTATGTATGAACCAAGTTTGTTGTTATTTTTTTTGAGGGGGGAGGGCAGGGCAATTGTAATTAAGTGACTTGCCCAGGGTCATATGGCTAGTAAGGTTAAGGCTCTGAGGCTGGATATGAACTTAGGTCCTCCTGACTAGAGGACTTGTGCTCTATTCACTGCGCCACCTAGCCGCCTCTAGGTTTGTCGTTATTGAGTCATTTCAGTAGTGTTGGACTCTTTGTGTCCCCAATGAGGTTTTCTTGGACAAGATACTAGAATGCTTTTTCATTTCCTTCTACAACTCATTTTACAGATGAGGAACTCAGGCAAACAGGATTAAATGACTTGCTCAAGGTCGTAAGTATCTGAGGCCAGATTTGAACTCAGAAAGATAAATGCACTGGAATTTGTGTTCTTTCAGGATAAAATAAATTCTGAAACTTCCACTTTGCCCACACCTGCCCTCTTTGGAGGGAATGAAGGAAAGTGGACATTGGAAAGTTCCTCCCAGAGCTTACATTTTATTAGGGTACCCAGGAGGATTGCCTCATCATTTTCCTGCTCCATCTGCAGTTTGCTTTCACCTTCTTTTTCTGCTTTCCCAGTGTATTATGAGCTCCTTGAGGGCAAGTTTTCTCTTTTGCCTTTATTTGTAACTCCAGAACCTATTGCAATGCCTGCCACAAAGTTGGCACTTAATTTTTCTTCATCATTGACTACTAAAGATATACTGGTGTCCTATAAGAAACAATGAATGTGAAGAATTAAGAGAAAAGAAAGAAAGAATAAAGAAACTTGGAATGACTTGTATAAACTGTTGCCAAGGACTGATGAACAAAAATTGGATAATCATAATGATATCAATCATTTACATTGAAAACAATCAGAATTAGCAGGTGAATTCCAATTCCATATGATGACCAGTCCTATTAGCAGAGGGCACATGTCGAAACGCATGTCTCTCATTTCAGCAGCGAAATGGAGACTCTGGAGAACAGTGTTAGGTGTTGTGTTCATGTCAACTGCTTTTCTTTATCTGTTTTCTTTGTTACAAAGGAGAGTTTAGAGGAACATGTGGAGAAACCTGTGTGTTTTCATAAATAGGCAGGAAAAATCGATGAGATGTCAGAAAGAATGATAGATAATGTGAGCTCCAGGAGAACAGAGATTGACAGGAGGGACCACAAAGTCAAGAATGCAAGTAGAAACTTGACCTAGGCAAGGAGAAAATGTTCAGGCATAAAAAGGGAATTGAGCAAACCCAGAAATATATACTATCAGAAAAAGTTTATGGTTCATGAAAAGTGTAATTTGCTTGAATTATAAGATCATAAAGCTATGGGCACTAGATATTATGTAATTGATATAGGGAACTTCTAGATGAGGGAACTCCCTCTACCAATGTAAGCAATCACTTCTCTATAGCTTGTTATCTTAGTGCAGAGCTTCTTAATCTGTCTACATGAATTTAAAAAAACCCCACATTTCAATATAATTGATTTCCCTTATAATATTGTATATTTTACTTTATGTATTTAAAATATCATTCTGATAAAGGGTCCATAGATTTTTACTAGATTGCCAATGGAGTCCATGATAAAAACAAACAACACAAAAAAAAAAAACATTAGACAAATTTTAGAAAGTTACACTGAAATATTAAGTGACTTTCCCAGAGTTCTTTGAACAGTATGTCTATATGTTAGACCTTGAGTTCTGGTCTTCTTGAATTTCAGAAAAATATTCTATGATGGTCTTTTAGGAGGAGAAGGGAACAAAGGCTGAAATACTGTAGAAAATCTGGATTCATTCAACAGAGACAGACAGAGAGAGGGAGGGAGGAAAGGAGAGAGAAAGAGGATGGAATGGAGGAAGGTAGGAAGGGAGGGAGGAAAAGAGGGAAGGAAGGAGGAAGGGACACAGAGAGAGAGAGAGAGAGAGAGAGAGAGAGAGAGAGGAATACATACTAGAATGTTAAAGATAATAGTTTTAATCCTAGATTTTTTTACACTGAAACTTTAACATTTTCTCTGACATCCCCATAAAACATGAAATGCTACAATTTCTTCATTTTGATATGCTTACCTTAAACACATGGACCTAAACATATTGCCTTAAATGATTTTTGCAAAATTTTATGAATTTTTTGACCTGTTAATTATGATAACTGAATAATACATTTGCAGAACAGTAGGCTTTAGTTTTCTAAACTTCAAGATCTACTAAAAAAATCAGCAATGCGCCTACAATGGAAAAATATGGAGAAAGGCCAAGTTTCATAGCCACCTTATAAAAGAATGGCATCCCCCAACGACACACAAACATGCTTTATTTTTCATACTCTTGGGCAACCTAAAAGTGCTGCTGGTTTCATATTGTCAGAAAGAGGTAGGGAGAACAGAAACAAATTACATCTATTTATTCCACATGATGGGAGTTAGGGACATGGTGCCCCTGAAATCTGGAAAATTCATGTAAAATGTTTGGCCCTCCTTTTGTATCAGAGTATAAATCTGAATCTTTCATTTTGTTTCTTTTATGTGTGTTTACATTATTGTAAAATCTGGTTTGATATTATATGATACTATATATCTTTTGTATTCATATGCAAATTATTTACCTATAAATTATTAGCATGTATGCATACATATAAGTTAATATGTGTGTATGTGTGTATACACCTATATGTATATATGTGTGTATATATCTAGAAACTCAGAAATATATGTATACGTACATATATTTCTGAGTTTTTAGACTTTTTCTGCATCTTCTGCTGGCCTTCATGTGTCACCTGCAGATTCTATAAAACTCTTCTCAAAATATCCCATTTAATTTCTTATGCCAAGCCTTTACATATAAAAATTACAATGGGGAAAGTCACAATGTGGAATGGATAACTGTAGCTCTTAGCAATGGAGGGCAATTAACTTTCAGTCACTAGATCTAGAGAAAGCAGTGGAGTATGTTCTAAATGGAATATGATTATTAGCATAAGTGGGAACATTAGTTCTAATATTTAAACCAGAAGCAGAAGTGGTTTCAAGTGAAGGTAGATTAATCAGATTAGACCAAGGGTGGGGAACCTCTGTCCTCGAGGCCTCATGTGGCCTTCTACGGTCTCAGGGGCAGCCTTTTGACCGAGTCCAAGTTTTAAAGAACAAATTCTTTTATTTTTTATTATTATTTTTTTATTTTTGGTTTTTGGAGGGCAATTGGGGTCAAGTGACTTGTCCAAAGTCACGCAGCTAGTAATTGTGTCAAGTGTCTGAGGTTGGATTTGAACTCAGGTCTTCCTGACTCCAGGGCTGGTGCTCTATTCACTGTGCCACCTAGCCGGCCCCAAATTCTTTTATTAAGGGGATTTGTTATGTGAAGTTTGGATTCAGTCAAAGAGCCAAACCTGAGGACCTAGAGGGACACATGTGGCCTCAAAGACACAGGTTCCCTTCCCCTGGACAATTTATCAAGCATTTGTTGCTTGGATGTTTCTGAGTGAGGGTCAGACCAAGATAAACATTGAGGAAAGGAATTACTGCTTCTCTGTGGATAAATTGTCCATATTTCTGTTTCTTTCCCCGAGTGCATCAAACATTTGAAAAACTCCTGAAACAAAACAGTGCAAGCTCCAATGAAGGCAATAACTTTTGTTTTCATCTTTGTGTACACAATGTTATTGTGTCCCTCTCCCCCCAGAAGTTTCCTCTTTCCCAGGACAGGTCTTTTTTTACCATTTGCAAGTGACAAGATACTGGTCTTCTAGTATTAGAGTCTGCGATGATGTAGCCATTCTGAGAGAGTAGAGGTTACTTCCTTAAAAATGAGATTATTTGAGCTTTTAATCCAAAACCCACAGTTTTTTTTTTGAGAGTTTAGAATAAATAGTTGGTGTCGCTTTCTGTGTCTTGTAAGAGAGTATTTTCCATGACTTTCATCTACTCTTGCAACTAAAATGAAGCAATTTTCTCATCCTGAGTTCAAAGTAGTTTGGCTTAAGAGATGACTTAAGTATAAAGATGTCTGTAATCAAGACCAAGTCAGATATTTTTGTGCTTCCCAAAATGGAATAACAATATCCAGTGAATTTCACTTTCTTTTTTTTTCTTGTGCTTTATGGAAAAGCAGTCAAAACATATGGTTCAATTAAAAGAATGAGCTACTAAACTCTAAAGCAATCTTGCAGATGAGGTAGCTTAATTAACATAGAAAGGATGGCTTGGGGAGATGTCATCAACAGCTGTGCTGCCAAATGTGTATAGGAAGCGGGCTTCTGGACTTTCTAAAATTAGGAAGCAAAGACAGCTTCAAAGGAATATCAAAGATGCTAACCATTGGATTCTGCAGAACTCTTCAAGGAAGAGAATGCCATATTCTCTGCATCCCTCATGCACATGGCATCCACTACAAGTCATTTGGTCCTCCCAAGACTGTACTTTTTCTCCTTCTTGTGAACTCCCATCTGTATTTTTGATGGTAAAACTTACAGTGAAAACACCCAAAACTTTTTTGACTCAAATTGGCAAAATGGTTCTTTGGGTCAAGTTTGTTGAGAGGATATATAATAACTAGTTTGGTATTATTTCATTTTTAAAAACCTGATTGGTTCAATGTCACACACAACTTTGTTAGGATTGGAGCAGCAAACCTAATGTCAAGTGTCATCAAGTGAGGTGGCTTGATGTGAATGCCACTAAGCTTTTCTTATTGTTATTGCTATTGGATCTGTGATTCAATAGCTACAGATAACTCCCATGGTTATCTGCAGAATAACCTCTCCAAACAGAAGCATAAGCATTGGTCTACAGGTCAGCATTATTCTGTAATTTAAAATCTTAAAGAGCTTCCTGGGGCATGGAGGTCAGTGACTTGCACAGGGTCAAGCAAGTCAGAGGAAAGGCTTGAAATCAGGTCTTCCAATGTATAAGGTGTAATGGTGATTTGAAGACCCCTTTTTGTATTGGCAAATAAGCAGGTACTTAGCACTTAGTAACTAATAAAACCTCTGTGAAAGAAACAGAAGGTATTAACCCCTGTTCCTGATGTAACAGGAAGGGGTTGACTGAAACAGGAAGTAGTTAATGCTGTGTATATAAAAAAGCCCCAGGGAGGCACAGTCAGAATTTCTCCAGACAAGAATCTGGTGGCAGAACAGCTACAGAAGAGAGCATCAAGAACTGAGCCAGAATTCCCTGAGAACTTATGGTGGTAGAATTTCTTCTGAAGAGGATTCCAGGAGCCCAGGAAGACAGGAGCCAAGTAAGCCAGGAGCCCATTAGCCCAGGAACCCAAGAGCCCCCTCCCCCAGGCTGGATAAGGTGATTCTGATTTTTGAATGAGCTGCAGAAGACTGAGGAAGCATGACTAGAATGCAGGGTCTTTGTCTCTTTGTGGCTTGATTTAGCCTTGAATTCCCTGGAGCAGAAATTGTGAAGGATTTGGCATGGACTGGACCCTGTAAACTTCAGTGTGGAGCAGAACCTACCCAGAGAGCTGGACAAGGAACTGGCAGCTGTCTGCCACTGAACCCAAGTAACAGTCTGGTGAATCCTGGGCATCTGAGAATAGGCCCTAACCCAAGATGAGAAAACCTCTTCATGGGTACTGAGTGAAGATGAAACTGTAGTTTACTAGTGACCTTGAGGTAGAGAGTCTGTATTTTCTGATGATTGTACTTAGTGATTAATGATACTTAGTAATTGATTGCTGAATAAGTGACTGATTGAGTTAAATGTGACCCAGGAGTAAAAGACTTTGACTAATGTACTTTGAGATGATTGATCTTTGGTAGAAATATTGTGATCACGTTGATGAAAACTATGTGGCCATTTTAATGATAAGCTGGTGTGAATACTATATTGTGATTTTCTATGATAAGTTGTAATATTGTGAATGCTGCACCTTGATTTTCTCTGAATGTTTTGCTTTGATTTGTTATGGAATAGAGTGTTCGCTATACTGTGTAATCAGAACCTTAAAAGTTGTTCACAGTAGTATTCTTCTGGAAAGGTGCTGTGCATGGCTTTACATAAGGTTCACTTTATCTCCACCATTCTGTGTCGCCAGTTGGCATAGAGGCACAAAGTATAAAGCTATTCATCTTAGTTTGATGAACATTTATTACATAGCTAATTATCTTAAGATCCTTTGTGGAGTGCTAGGATATGACAAGAGTACAAGAGACATCCATTCTTTAATTTAAGAAGCCAAGAACTTAACAGAAGTCCCATGATCTAGTTATTCAATTTCAGGAAATAGTGGAACAATTACTCGTGCAAAAATCATACAAAGAATAAGTGTTTTCTCTTTTTAAAAATTCCAATTACAAAAAAAAATTAACATTCATTTCATTGAAAAACATACTTCCAAATTCTCTCCTTCCCTTCCCCCTCCCCCTTCATTGAGAAGGCAAGAAATGTGTATAAACACATATTCTCATGGAAAATATATTTCCATATTAGTCATGCTATGAAAGAAAACACAGACAAAAACCCCAATAAAATAAAGTAAAAAGAAGTACACTTTGATATATATTCAGACTCTATCAGTTCTTTTCCTGGAGGTGGATAGCATTTTTCATCCTAAGTATTTTGGAATTATTTTAGATTACTGTATTACTGAGAATAGCTAAGACAAAGAATAAGTATTTTCCACCTCATGGCCAAACATAGGTCCTCCCTCTCACTGGGTATAGCCCAGTCAAATCATGGGTAACCTTCCTGTAAAAACTCTATGGTTGGCCTATATATCAGATAACACTGCTATAAGTAATAAAGATGCACCGAATGTTTCAAGAAATAGAATAATAGTATATTCAGGCCCACATCAAAAACAGATTGTTTTCACAGAGGTGCAGAGAATGGATTGGAAAGGGGAGAGACAGAAGCCATGGAGACCAATTAGAATAATATTGTAACAGTCTGAGTGGCAGAGATCATATTCAACATACACTTTTCAAGAAAATGCTATTGTTAAATGCACTGTGCTTAAGGTTGAAGATGAAGGAGAAACCAAGCCCCTGCCCTCCTAGAGACATTGCAGGTTTAGAGTCAGAAAAGACCTTAGAGCTGGATTATTTAATCTAAGCCACAGATTGTGCAAATGAGGAAACTGAATCCCAGAAAGACAAGTTGCTTTGCTTATTGTCACACACGTATCAAGTGGAAAGGCTGGGATATGAACCCAGGTTTTATGATTATAAACCCAAGACTCATTCAGTTTGGGGAATTAATATAGGCACACCATATCTCCTATCTAAGATAGTCAATACCATCAGACAGAGAGTCAGTGACCTTACCTTCTGCCAGTCGGATCCATCAACTGCCTGGAACAGTACTACTTAGCATCTTTGAGAACAATTACCTTCATTGCCTTATTCTTTATTTCCCATCAGATGGAGGCCTGCTTAGTTCCCACATCTGGATTCCCATTATCAGTTAGTTCCTGACTCCCATAAACCTACCTCTGCTAGAGGTGACCTAAATTCCACTGCAATTTGATCTTTGGGTCCACTTTACTCTTGACGGAGTACCATATAACCTTCCATTATTCTCCAAAGTTTTCAGGGTCTTTCCATCTGCCATGAAATGAACATCAGTATGAGCCCTCTTTTATGAGGTGTACCACTCAATCAGGATGTGAAGACATGAAAGCAGCAAGAAACTAGTTTTCCTATTTCTATCCTCAGCATTTAGCATTGTGCTTGGTACATAAATGTTTCATAAATGCTTTTCCATTCCATTCTATTAAATTCTGTCAGAGGCAAAGACATTATTTTGAGAACATAACAGAAAAAAATGCCTATCAACGATTGTTTTCTGCCCATAAGTCCCTTATTAGTATGACAAAAAAGTATAATGGGGAGGGACCTTCCAGAATATTTTGGTTTGAATTGTTTTTGGTTTGAATTCATTTTCTTTTAATTATAAGTAATTTACATCCAGAGAAGGTCTGACTTTGATAGTTTCAGGTTTTCTCTGGAAACTTATTCTGAACCTATCTGATACTTTTTTGAGCAAATGAATAGAAGATTCCATATCAGTTCACCAAGGTTACCTGCATTCCAACAGGAACAAAACTGACATATGAGGCAAAAATTAGGTGATTGTGGAGAATATCTCATTTTCATCTTGAAATTTAACTGCCTTAGTTGTCACTGAGAATAGTGTGGCCCATCCTTTTGGCTCTTTATAAAATTATTGCAGACGTCTTGCAGATAGATCAGTCACCCTAAAATGCTCAGTATTTGGGGACAGTTCAAATTCTAAGGATCTAGTTTGCCTTTTCTAAAAAGAAAAAAAATTACTTGGGTTTTAAGTGGGAAAAAATATCCCTCACCTTGCCATGCTCCAAAATTCCAGAAGAAGGCAGAAGAAGCAAAGAATTAGTCATAGATAGAAAAATCTCAGAATGCCTCCTGTGCCTGTTACATAAAGGAATCATCCTGACAGGAGGCTCTCTCTTCCTTTCCTGAATCCTCACAGTTTTTTCTTCATGCAGCACCTTATTTTCTAACAATATCATTCAAATAAATACAGGGTATGATTTTTTTCTATAATTAACAAACCTGTCCTACTTTGTCCCTCTGCTTCATCAAAAAGAATTGCTGGTAAATTTGGAAGAATTTTTTAAACATATTTTAAATATTCCATCATTTTTATAGGGAATTTATCTTTCCAGTAGCTAAAAGCATTCACTCACTCACTCACTCACTAACTCATTCATTCATTCATTTATTCAGCAAGAAAGTTTTTACTATACCCCAGTCACTGAGTTAGACTGGAAAAGAAAGCCCAAAATGAATCAATTCATGACTTCATGTAGTTTACATTCTGTGGAAGGGGATTGGGTTGGGGGACAATATGTACACAAATAATCAAATATAGAGTATAGTATGCAATTTCAGGATGACGAGCATATTGACAATTGGCAAGAGAGTAGTCAGCTTAAGTCCTGTTATAGGTGCCAATTGAATTGAGTTTTGAAGATATCAGAGACTGTGTAAAGGATTTCAGGAATCAGGGACAGACTGGGCAAGTGATGCTGCTTTGGAAATGATCCTTTTGGAAGACATGACCACATAAGGAGCATTATGATTGCTGAATCATGGAAGGTTGAAAAAGGAAGTGGACCAGTTCAATGCTCTTCTTTTATAGAGGAGGAAAGTAAGATTGAGAGATGGGACTATAAGATTTATCTTAGTGACTTAGTGACCTAATCAAAATGGTCCCATTTTACAGATTTGAAAACTGAGTCTTAGAGTATCCATGTCCACACAGCTAGTTTGTATAAGAGCCAGGACCAGAACCCAGGTTTCCTAGCTCCTAGCTTCTCTACATTTCCATCACAGGAAGTCAGATTCAAATATACTCAATCATGTATGTCTTTGCTTCCATATAGGTCAGCATGGTATTGCAAAAAGGCCAGTGGTTTAGGATTTAAGGGAGACTTTATCATATCCTACCTCTGTCATTTACTAGTTGAATGAACCTAAAAAAAAAAAAAAAACACAAACTCTCCAAGCATGGAGAATAGCTTTCCTTGTCTATAAAACTGGGATCATAATACCTGTGGTTCTTACCTCATAAAAATGATTTGAGGGGGCGGAGCCAAGATGGCGGAGTAGAAACAGCTCATCCAAGCCACTCTGCCCCCAGATTCCCCCCAAACTATGTAAAAGGGGACTCTGAACAACTTCTGGAGCCCCAGCACCCACAGAACGACACAGAGAAGCTAAACTCCTGCTGAGGACAGCCCAGCAGCCCTGCAGGAAGGACCAGCGCAGTGGTCTGGGACCTGGCAGCGTGCAGCGTGCAGATCGCAGGAGCCAAGCCCAGGTCCGCATGAGCCGAGGTTTTAGCCCCAGGGCGGCAGGGCCAGCAGCCAGCTGGAGGAACCCTAGAACACCAGGAGCTGTGGCAACTCCAGAATTATCAACATAGACTTGCCTAGGACAAAGTAAGAGGTTAGTATCCTATGGACTTTAGGACTGGTATTAGGGAATGCGTCGGCTCCCTCCCCTGGGGGCTAGAAGCCGCTGAGGACAAACACCATTTTGTAGTTTTCAGAGGCAGCTCCCGCTCCCAGCCTGCAAATTTGTAGGGAGATCCAGCGATCAGTCTTGGGGGGTAATCGCTCTTGCTTTAACCTCCCTGGATCTGGATTGTGATCTAGGGTGGAAGTCGTGGGTGGGTTTACAGCTTGCCAGAAACGGAAGTTGCCCCCCACACGTTCGGGACGAAAATTCCTCTATCTGGCCCTAAAGCCATAGTGTGGCAACAAGCCCAAAAGTCAAGTAATTAAGTGGCAACATGCCAAGGCAAAGGAAACAGAAAAAATGCAACCCTAGACTCCTATTTTGGGGGCATAGAGCGGGAAAAGGACTGTGAGGTCAGAAGTCCTGCTCCAAAAGCCCCAGGGGAAAACATGAGCGGGTTGCAGGCCATAGAGGACCTTAAGAAGGACTTTAAAAATCAAATAAGAGAAGTGGAGGAAAAATTAGAAAGAGAAATGAGAAGGATGCAGGAAAAGTATGAAATGAGGGTCAACAGCCTGACTGAGGAAAACAACACCTTAAAAAATAGACTAACTCAAATGGCAAAGGAGGGCCAAAAGGGCAATGAGGAGAAGAAGGCCTTAAAAAGTCGAATTTGCCAGATGGAAAAAGAATCTCAGAAGTTCACTGAGGAGATTCATTCCTTCAGAGTTAGACTGGAGCAAATGGAAGCTAATGACTTTATGAGAAATCAAGATGCTGTTAAGCAGATCCAAACAAATGAAAGATTAGAAGGCAATGTGAAATATCTCATGGGAAAAACCACTGACCTGGAAAATAGATCCAGGAGAGACAATTTAAAAATCACTGGACTACCTGAAAGCCATGATCAAAGAAAGAACCTAGAAATCACCCTTCAAGAAATTCTCAAGGAAAATTGCCCTGATGTTTTAGATCCAGAGGGCAAAATAGAGGTTGAAAGAATCCACTGATCACCTCCTGAAAAAGATCCCAAAAAGAAAACTCCCAGGAATATTATAGCCAGGTTCCAGAATCCCCAGATCAAGGAGAAAATACTCCAAGCAGCCAGGAAGAAACAATTTCAATATTGTGGAAACACAGTCAGAATAGCCCAGGACCTGGCAGCTTCTACACTGAGGGATCGAAGGGCATGGAATATGATATTCCAGAGGGCAAAAGAACTGGGAATGAACCCACGGGTCACCTGCCCAGCAAAACTGAGTATTTTGTTTCAGGGGAAAATATGGTCATTCAGTGGAATAGAGGACTTTCAAGCATTCTTGAGGAAAAAACCAGAATTGAATAGAAAATTTGACACCCAGACACAAGAAGGAAGAGATGCCTGAGAAGGTAATTAGGGAAAAGAAATCAAAAGGAACTTATCAAAGTTGATCTATTTACATTCCTATATGGAAAAGCAATAACTGTGACTGATGATATATTTCTCACTATGAAAATAATGGAAGAAGGGGGTGTGGTCATATGAATACATATGTGAATGTGTGTGTATATGGTTACAGTTATATATGGATAGAGGGCATAAGTTCAATTTGTTGGGAAGGGAGAATACTCAAGGGATGAAATTATGAGGTGAGAGAGGAAAGTGGCAAGAGGAGATGGGGAGAGACAGGGTAGTATAAACTATCCCATGCAGAAGAAGCAAGGGGAAGTGGTTGCAAAAGAGGGGGAGAATAAGGAAGGCTAAAAAGGCAAAACCACATTCACATTGAATTTGGTTCAGGGAGAAAATGACATACATACTAAATGGGATATCTCAACCTGCAGCAGGATAGGGGAAGGGGGATGAGAGGAGGGATGATGGATGGGAGGGCATCCTTGGGGTGAGGGGAGGTTGGAAGTACCCACTATAGAAGAGGGACAGGATCATGTAGGGAATGGACCAGGTGGGGGGTGGGATGAGTGGGAGGGAATTATAAGCAGCCTTGTACAATATATCTACTATGATAATGTTTTGCATAGCTAGACATGTACAACATATACTGAATTACTTATCTCCCAAGAGGGAATGGGTGACAAGGGAGGAAGGAAATGGATCTGAAATTTGAGGTCGTAACATTAAATGTTTCAAATATATATAAATACTATTATTAATACTCTTTTGCTTGTAATAGGGAGATAAGATGTGCAGGCATTGGGATACAAAGATTCACCTTCCTCTAATGGAAAAGTCGATGGGGGTATGGGAGAAGGTATGGGAGAGAGCAGATTGGAGGAAGCGATATCTTGTGGGATTACTATTCTGGGAGTTTGGGTAGGGGAATAATGGGGGGAAAATGATTGTAACTCAAAATCTGGTGGAAATGAATGATGTAAAACAGAAGTTAATAAAGCATTTGTTTAAAAAAAATGATTTGACAATCAAATGAGAAAATATCTATGAAATGCTTCAGAATTTCCAAAGTACTGGGTGAATTTTAGCTTCAATTATTAAGTCATAATGTAATTGACACTGTTTGGAGTCATAAGAATGGTAGGGTGACCTGAATATGGAGGCATTACTTCTTCCCTGCAATAATATTCCAGTCACATAGCCTATAGTCCATGGCTAACTCAGGGCAATTTGACACTGTCACCCCTTTTCTGTTTGCTGGCCATGACTCACCACTTTCTGAGGCCCATAGTCAGATGGGGATCATGGGTTATGCCATAAAAGAATGGTCCAGACTCCCTAAAGAACCACCTCCTTGTGTTTGTGTACCCCAGATGGCCTATCCTTTAGACTGTTGCCCCAAAATAAATTTGCCCCAGTCTGCATTCAAAATGCCATTCTGCATTCTGAATCTTTGTATTTGAGTCTCTCTTTGGTCTGTGTCATTTCCCTCATTCTGTTCCTATTACTGCCTTTTTAAATACTCTACAAATGCTTCAGTGCTCTTTCTTTCTTTTTTATCCACCCATGTGGGGTGACCACTAACAAAAGAGGCTTGCCTTTATATGGTTAGAATAGGTAATAACCATTCTAGAGTGATTTCAGGGGACCCAAGACCCTCTTTTCTTTCAAACCTTCCCCACCAGCTGGCTAAACTCCAAAATTCTAGCAGCTTCTGAGCTATTTCCCTTTGGCATAGTGCTTTGAATTGATTGGGGTAAAACTTGAAACTATCAATCATTCCATCCATCAAACACTCAAGGAAGTATTTGTTAAATGCATATTATATGTCAGGCACTGTGCTAGGCACTGGGGATGCAATTACAGAATATGAAATAAGCCTTCTTCTCAACTTTACATTCTAACAGGAGAGACAAGAACACTTTTTAAGAATATGAAGAATAAATATGAAAAGGAAAGATGCATACAAGGTAATTAAATACCTCTGGGTGGGAGGGCACCAGCAATTAGGAAGATTAGTGTAGAAGGTGGTACCTGAGCTTTGTCTTGAAGGGAGAGAGGGATTCAAGGAGGTGGAGGTAAGAGTTTCATGAATTCCAAGCATGGGGGCAAACAGTGCAAAAGCACAGAGAGGAGAGAGATGATGAGTGAGAAATAAAGACAAGGCCAGTAGGACTGGATCATGGGCAAAGGAGAGTAAAGAATAATAAGGCTGGAAAGATAGAGTAGAGCTAGGGAAAAAAGGACTTCAAACCCTAAAAAAAAGTTTATATTTTATTTTAGATGTAATAGGGAATCAATGGCGTTTATTTAGTAAGGAGTGACATGATCAATCAAATCTGCCTTTGAAGACATTTTAATATAAATGAGGCTTTCAGCATCCATTTAGAGAATTAAGAGAGGAAGGAAATCTTGGAAGATGAACAAAAGGGGATGGACCTTTAGTTAAAGAGGTCAGGAGTGCAAATGAGGACACTGCATACCAGATAGCCAAAATGGAACATCTTTTCCCCACTCAATATTTATATAAGGGTGGTGTGGGGATGGCTAGGTGGTGCAGTGAATAGAGCACTCACCCTGGAGTTCAAATGTGACCTCAGACACTTAACTTTTACTAGCTGTGTGACCTTGGACGTGTCATTTAACCCCAATTGCCCTGCCTTCCCACCTCCAAAAAAACCCAAAAAATAATTAAAATTTAAAAAATAAGGGTGGTGTGAAATATTAAAGACTTGTTAGCTTTTTCCCCTACTAAAGTGTTCTTTCAACTCTGTCCTGTGGCAAGCAGCTGATTCTGGGTTCTCAAAAACTGTTTTTTCTTTCACTTTTTTGTTTCTGGATTTTGTTTTGGTCTTTTTTTTTTCTTTTAGCTGAAGCTCAGGAAGATCCTGCAAAAAGAACCAATGACAGATAATGTTACTAATATATGGGGACCAGGCCAGCAAAGTTTGAACAAGCTAATCACCACAAAATTGACCATATGATAATGTTATTTTTAGGTAAAACAAGTCTCAAATTCACATAAGTTGAGAAACTACACACATAAGAAAAATAATAAAGAGGAGTCTGTGGCTCAATGAAAAGAATACTGGGTTGAACCTCAGAATTGAATTTTGTCTTTAACATGTCTGTATGACCTTGGGCATGTCAAATACCTGCTAGAATCTCTAGTCCCTTGTCTTCAAAATGAAGTCAGAACCTAACTAAATTAGAGGATCAAGGAGGAAATTACCTTCCCAATCTTTGGGTAAAGGGAAGATTTTATGACCAAACAAGGTATAGAAAGGATCACAGAAGATAAGATGGTTCACATATATAGAATTTTAAAGAGAGTTTTGAGAATCAAAACCAATGTAAAATCGGGGGAAATCTTTGAAAAAAATTGCAGCAAGTTTCTCTCAAAAATGTTTCATATCCAATATATGAGAGGAAATGATTCATATTTCTAAGAATGAGAACTATTTCCTATTAGATAAATAGTCAAAAGATATGAAAATAGAGCTTTCAAAAGAAGACATCCAAGCTAATAATGACCATATGGGGGTTGGGAGAAATGCTTCAAGTGACTAATAAATAGAGAAATGTAAGTTAAAACAACTTCAGTGTTCCACCTCACATTGATCAAATTGGAAAAGCTGAGAGTTGGAAAAAATAGAAAAATGATAATTATTGAAGGGATTATAAGAAAAATAGTGATATAGATGTGAATCAGTGCAATCATTCTACAAAATAATTTGTAATTCCCCAAAAGTCAATAAACTATCCATGTCCTTTAACTCTGAGATACCACAGCTAACCTAAACAGCAAAAACATTAAAGAAAGAGGAAAAGGATGCACACATATATACATACATATTATATATACACACATATATTGTACATGTATATATTAACATATATGTGTATTATGTGTCTATCTATCTATAATTTCAGCTCTTTTTGAAGTGGCAAAGAACTGGAAACTAAAGGGGTGAGACGTCCTGAAGCAGAGCCAATATGGCAGAGCAGAGAAAGCTGAGCTCTCCAAACACTTCCTTCCAAACAAATTTAAAATTATGCAATGAGGCAACAAAAGATATTGAAGGAATTAAAATAAGCTGTGAGGAAACAAAACCATCATTGATTGGAGATTATATGATGGTATACTTAGGGAACCCTAGAGAAAGAACTAAAAACCAGTTTAAATAATCAACAACTTCAGTAAGGTTGTAGGATACAAAACAAACCTACATAACACACCAGCATTTCTAAATACTCCCAACAAAATCAAGCACAAGAAAGAAAAATTTAAAATAACTATGAATAATATCTATTTAAAATAACTATGAATAATACAAAATACTTGGGATTCTACCTGCCAAGACAAACTCAGGGACTGCAAAAACACAATAACAAAACCTACTAAGAAAAATCTAGGGACTATATGAAGACAATTATAGTTTTCACATAAATCAAGATGGATCTAAACAATTGAAGAAATAATAATTGCTCATGGGGAGGCCAAGCCATAAAAATTAAAATTCTAACTAAGTTAATTTGATCATTCAGTGCCATACTAATCTAACTACCAATGAATTATTTTGTAGAGCAAAAATAAATAATAATAAAATTCATCTGGAAGAACAAAAAGTCAAGAATATCAAAGGAATCAATGAAAAAAAATGTGAAGGAAGTCAACCTCACAGTTCCAGATTTCAATTTATGGTATAAATTAGTAATCATGAAAGTAATATGGTACTGGTTAAGAAATAGAGTAGTGTATCAGGGGAATAGGTACAAAATTAACAAAATTACGCAATAGGTAAATGACCACTGTAATCTGTTGTGTCATTTCAGTTGTTTCTTACTCTTCATGACCCCATTTGGAATTTTCTTGATGAGGATAGTAGAGTGTTTTGTCATTTCCTTCTTCAGCTCATTTTACAAATGAGGAGACTAAGGAAAATAGAGATAAGTGCTTTTTAATCAAAGAGTGATTTATCTAGTTCTGAGTCCAGATTTGAATTCAGGAAGATTTTTCCTTCTGACCCCAGGACTGGCATTCTATCCATTGTACCACCTAGATATCTCTCACAACAATCTAGTGTTTGATAAACCCAAAGGTCAAAGCTTTTGTAATAAGAACTCAATTGACAAAAATAAGTTAGAAAAACTTGAAAGTAATTTAGCAAAAATATAAGCATAGACTACTGTCTCATACTGTATACCAAAATTAGGTCAAAATGGATAAACGATTTAGACATAAATGGTTATAGTATAAGGAAATTCAAGGAGCATGGGCTAATATACTTTCAGATCTATGGAAAGGGAAACGACTATAACCAAACAAGAGATAGAGAGGTTCATGGGAAGTAAAATAGACTATTTTCATTCATGAAATTAAAAAAAAAAAGCTTTTTTCAGAAACAAAACCAATGCCGTCAAACTTAGAAGGAAAAGGGGAAACTGAAGTAAAACTATAGCAAGTTTCACTGATAAAGGTCTTATTTCTCACATATGAAATTGAGTCAAATTTGTAAAAGTAATAGGAATTCATCAGTTGATAGTCAAAGGATATGAGCAGGCAGTTTTCAGAATAAGAAATCAAAGCTATCAATAAATATATGAAAAATGCTCCAAATCACTATTGATTAGAAAAATGAAAATTAAAACAACTCTGAGATACTTCCTTATACCTATCAGATTGGCTAACATGACAGAAAGGAAAAAAATGCTAGAGGGGGTGTGGAAAAATTGGGACCCTAATGTACTCTTGGTAGAATTGTGAACTAGTCCATCCATTCTGGAGAATCATTTGGTACTATGCCCAAAGAACTTTAAAACTGGGCATATCCTTTGACCAAGTAATATCACTACTAGGTCTATATCCCAAAGATATCCAAGACAAAATAAAAGTCTCAATTCATACAGAAATATTTATAGAAATTATTTTTGTGATGTCAAAGAATTGGGAATCAATGGGATTCCCATCAACTGAGGAATGACTGAACACGTTGCTGTATATGATTGTGATGGAATACTATTTTCTTATAAGAAATGTTGAACAGGATGGTTTCAGAAAAACCTGGGAAGACTTATATAAAATGATATAAGGTGGAGTAAGCAGAATTAGGAGAACGTTGTATATATACAGTAACACAGTAACAGAAATATTGTAAGGATGATCAACTGTGAAAAACTTAATTACTGTGATAAAGACAATAATCTAAGACACTGCCAAAGGATCCACGGTAAAAAAACACCATAAACCTCCAGAGAAAGAATCCATGAATTCTAAGTGCAGATTGAACAATACATTTTTAAACTTTACTTTTGGGGGGAGTTGTGTGTTTTCTTCTGTAATATAGCTAATATGGAAATATGTTTTGTATGATTTCACATGTTTAACTGATACAAATTTCTTGCCTTCCCAAGGAGGAGTAAAGGAGAAAGGAAGAGAGAGAATTAGGAATTCAACATTTTCACAAATGATTGGTATTTTTTTACATGTAATTGGAAACTATTTAATTAAATAAGTATAAGACCTATTTAAAAAGAAAACAAAGGAGTAACTACAAATCCCACTGGGGGAATGACTAAACAAATTATGTTATATGAATATAAAGGACTACATGGAATGGAAGAAACAATTGTTTTGGAGAAACTTGGGAAGTCTTGTTTGAACTAATGCAGCATTAAGTGAGCAGAACAAGAATAGTTTATATATTTAAGACATTATAAAGAAAGAAATGTTTGAAATAACTAGGGAACTTTGATCAACATAATGAAGAAACATGATTCCAGTGATCTGATAATAAGCCATGCTCCTTAGCTTGCAAGAGAAACATGATGGACTCAACATGCAAAATAAGACATGAATTTCTATGCATGGCCAAAGCAAGGATTTATTTTGCTCGGTTATGCATTTTTGTTATATAAGCTATGTGGTTCCTCTCCCCTGCCCCACCATAGGAAGTGTATTAAAAAGGAAAGAAAAATAGGATAAGTTGGGGGAGAGAAAATGAAAGGAAGAAACAGAGAAAGACAGAGACAGAGAGAAACATACACAGAGAAAAAAGAAAAGACAGATTTAGGCAAAAATACAATTAGAGAGGCAGAAAAGAATCACAGACAGAGTAGCTTTGAAAGCTGAATATTGAATCTGTTATATAATTAAATATATATTTATTTAATTATATTATATATCCTACAATTCTATATATTAATGTATTATATAATTGAAATGCAAGCAGTACATAAGAGAGATCTGTAGTTTGAGGTACAATTCCGTTTATCTATTCAGATAGATAGATCTGGAAATGTCCATTTTATTTAGCCCTTCTTAAAATCAAAATGCAAATAAATATATTTATAGAAATAAATTATAATAAAATGAAGTGGTTGGACTCTGAGGTCTTTCAACTCTAAACCTAGGATCCTATTATCTCTTACCCCACACTGCATTTCAATATTCAGTCTCTCATGCTGCTTTATACCAAAGCCCAGCCACTCTCTGATATTTACCTTCCAAACAGTCTTCCCACAGAATTTATCAACCACTTAATTCAGGTACTCTGACTTGGAACACAATCAGGTTGTTTTTCTTAGTACTTCAGTTCATCTAAAAGCCAAAGTAATTGTTCAATTAAGAGGAAAAATATTGATGCAGACACACGTGATGAAGAGAAAAAGCATTATTATAAAGCAAGTGCTAGTGAGAGGGTGGTGACAGTATTGGGGGAGTGGTGGTGACTATTTGAAGAAGATACCAAGGTTCAGACATGCAGGGCAAAAAATCAGAACTGAAAGGCATCACATAAGCCATATCAAACATCATCTCTAGTGATACCTTTTTTAGTGAGGGAAGATTGTAGCAGTTACTTGCTATAAACCCCACTGTGAAGCATATACCAATGAATATTTTATAGGTTTCCTTTCCTGGGAAATTTTCAGAGGCCATAAATAACTATCAAGGTATCTTAGGTTTTGAATGTGACAGATTCTTTTCTATGGGAAAAAAAATCAATTTAACCAATAGACCTCCGTTTGTCACAGGAAGAACTTTCAAACTACAATTTGGCATTTGCAAATGTGATATATATTCATGATATCAAATGTTCTTGATGTACTGGAAATACAGTTCAATAAGCAAACTGTTTGCTTGAACGTCTTTCTCTTAATGGTCAAAATAGTTTAAGCAAGCAGGGGTTCTGCTCCATTCTATCTTACTTTGTGGGCTAGAGGGAGGAAATCAATGCTGGAAAATGCTCATCCTCTCAGTTGAGAGATGCTGCCATATGAGGCTAGGGAGATGGGGGTATATGGTACTTTGCTGTATTCCTATATCTCTCCATCCAATGAGAAGTACAAAGGATGGGCATTTATAGTCAATACCCTAAAATGAGAATTAATAAGATGCTTCCAAGGAATTTACAAAAACTATAGAATCTCAGGGTTCCCAGGGGGTTTGGAAACTATTTAGTCCAACACCTATAAAAGAATCCACTTAACAACAGATCTAGCTGATGGTCATACAACATTTTCTTGAAAACCTCATAAGAAAGACAACTCACTACTTTTATTTCACTTTAGAATAACTTAAATTGTCAGCAACATTTTCTCTACCTCAGGCCCAAACCTGTATCTTCTCAACTTCCACCCATTGTTCCTTGTTTTGCCATATCTCACCTTGTCAGGAGCTCTAAACAGAGAAAGAACAATCCATATTCCCAAGGAGACATAGAGTATGATTTGAAACATGGAACAATCTCAGTATGTGTGGCTAATATCTAGTTTTGTCTCCAGTAACTGAAGATAGTGGATGGATATGTGAGGAGAAAATCCTCAATGACACTGATCCTTGGGACACAACTATATTAATAGCAAGGTAGTATTCAGAAGGAAAGCAGTGATATTTTGTCCTCTCTTCTGGATAAACTATATCTGGAGTATCATCTTCAAAACTAGGCACCACATTTTAGAAAGTACAGTGAAAAACTTGAATGTATCAAGAAAAGATGGCCAAAGGCCTGGAGATCATTCTATCAAAGTATCATTTGGAAGAGCTGGAGATCTTGAGCACAGAAAATAGAAGTCATAAGGTGACCAAAATAGATAGTATTAAGTGTTTGAAGCTTACTCATACGGATGAATGATTAGACTCATTTTATTTGGTCCAAGAGGGTAGAGCCAGAAACAGCTGACATGAGTTCCAAATACACGGATATCAATCTCTATAAGGCTTTTATCTTAAATTAGAGATGTGCAAATATGGAAAGAGTTGGCTCAGAAGGTGTCAGATTCTCTATCATCATCAGTTGTGAAGTAAAGCCCATATAACCACTCATTGAGGGTGTTCTGGTCCAAGTAATGGTTGGACTAAATGTGTTTTGGAATCCTTTCCAATTCAGTCATTCTATGATGTTGGAAGAGTCGACTCAAACCTTGCAAAAATACTTTTTCAAATGGGGGCTGCTTAATCCTTGAGTCTCAGAGGTAATATACTTTTATTTCACATTAAATTATTCCTATCATGTTCAAACTTCCTATCTTTTAAACAAAAGGATGACCTTCAGACTCACCTCCCCATCAAGAAGTTTGGTTAGACTGATTTGTCACTCTTATTGTGCTTTCCTGATTTTTGCAACATTTTTGAGGAAAGAAGTTTGGTCCTAGACTGGCTGGATCAGGAATGGAAGTCATGCCTAGGACTCAATACGAACATTCCATAAGGCCTATGGACAAGTAGATCCACTGCTATGCAACATGACCAATGGAATTAATCTACTCTTATTCTTGTTCCCAACAAGAAGTGGAACACTGGCTTACTTCATAACTCCTGGTCCTTGCCTTAACTCAGCCAAAGTACCAAACTATCTAACTCTCAAATTCATTGATTGTCTTAGGGCCACAAGAATTATTGTTTTTTTTTTCTTTTTGGAGTTGGAAGGGAGAGCAATTGGGGTTAAGTGACTTGCTCAATTCACATGGCTAGTAAGTGTTGAATGTCTGAGTCCAGATTTGAACTCAGGTCCTCCTGACTACAGGGCCAGTGCTCTATTCGTTGCACCACCTAGCTACACCCCAAGTGAATTTTCTAATAGTCAATGGGAAACTGTCCTAATTCAGTAAAGAGATTAATATTTTTTAAAGAATAACACCTTGAGATTTTGTGATTATATAAACTGAACAGGGATAAGGAGACATATCTAATACTCCTCCTTTTAAGTCGAGGGTCTAAGGGGCACTTTACTAATGAATGAGCTCAGTTTAATCAGTTTATAATACATGCAAAATAATAATTAAAGCATTAGTTCCAATAATCACATATAATGGCAATGAGAATTTGAAGATCTTCCCTGCCCCTTGGCCCCTTAACAGGCTTAAGTGAATCTGAGGACCTTCCCTGATTTGAAAATATATTCTGGGGGCAGCTAGGTGGCACAGTGAGTAGAGCACCAGCCCTGGAGTCAGGAGGACCTGAGTTCAAATCCAGCCTCAAACGCTTAACACAAATCTAGCCATGTGATCTTGGAGAAGTCATTTAACTCCAAATGCCCTCCAAAAAGCAAATATACATACATACATACATGCATACATGCATACATACACACACACACACACACACACACACACACACACACACACACACATATATATATATCTTCTGCCCCTAACAGGCTGAATGTGGTCACATGGACCCTGTGGCAGGAAGCCTGTTTTTCAGGAATGCCCACACTGTGTTGCTTTGTGATTGGGCAGTGGGTCAAGAGGGCTGTGACATTCTCTGATCCAGGAGAAAGCTATATATACCCTGATGTGAGGTTTTGCTTTGGGGCTCACTTTGGGAAGAGTTGTGTGATTTGGCCAGATGAGACTCTGGGCAGCCTTCAAGTCTCCCAGCTTTGAAAACTCATTGTTGGTGCTTCTCTCTCTGGTAGCTAACTGGGTATGGATATGATGGTCAGAAAGCTGGAAGCCCTGTCTGCTTAACTGTGTTATTTTCTGTTGTAACTCCTGTTTGTATTCTCTGAAGTTCAGGGTGCTTTTCCCCCCAAACTAGGTAAATGATATATGTTTGATTGATTAAGGTAAGATTGTTGCTTTCCTTTAGAAAAGCAGATCTAAGATGTGCTAGCAGCCATCCTGTGTATGCTAGGGTGCTTGTTGCTACATTGTATTAGGAATTAATGGAAAATTCCATAAGATTTTATGAAGATGCCAACTCAAATCTATCCACAAGTCTGAGTAGTTTGTTTTGCAAGGCTTCCCTATGTCAAAAGAAGACTGAGGATCAAAAAAGGGACTAATGGTTATAGCATAAGATTGGCCTACAAAATCATCCAGAGGCAAAATGCATTAGCATGAGAAATTTGTGCTTTGTGAAATCCAAGTCTATATTTTCATACTTGAATTTTTCCTCATTAATTATTTTTAGTAAAATTATTTTGAAAAATTCTTATTTTTGTTATAATTAAAATGTACATTTTGGTCAAAGAAGCTAGAATTTTAGGTAAAACAAAACAAAAACATGTCAACAACCATTTTTAGGTGATCACTATGTCATAGTACCTGGCTAAGTGCCCAGCTTTCCTGGATAAGCACTGGGAATAAAAAAATGCAAAATCAGTCCTTACTGTCAAATAAAAAAGACAATACATGCCTATGTACAAACAAGACACATACAGAATCATTTGGAGGTGATCTCAAAGGGAAGGCATGAGAACTAGCAGGGACTGGGAAAGGCTTCTTTCAGAAAATTGAGATTTTATCTGAGCTTTAAAGGAAGAAAAGAAAGTCAGGAGCTGGAGGTGAGTGAGGAAAGGATTTCAGACATGGTAGACCAATTTGTAGAGTTGGTAAATGGCAATATTTGGTGTCAATAAGAGCAAGGAGACTCATGTCAATGGATTGTAGAGCAGGTAGAGGGAAATAAAATATTAGAAGACTGGAAAGGGAGGATGGTGGAGGGTTTTGAAAACCAAAAAAAGTTTTTGTATTTCATACTGGAGGTAATAGGGAGCCATGGGAAGACTGAATGGAGTGGGGGGAGGTTTGAACAAAGCTAATCAGCAGGCTACTGCAATATTTTGAGTGGTAGGTGATGAGGGCCTGCACCAAAATGATGGCCATCTCAGAGGTGATAAGTGAATATATAAGAAAGACTTTTACAAATGTAGAATTAACAGGTCTTAAAAAACAGATTGAGGGGGACAGAGTCAAGATAGCAGAGTAGAAACAACATTTCTTCAGAGCTCCAGCCCACAACACTTCAAAATTATGTAAAAGGGGGGCTTTGAATGACCTCTAGAGCTCCAGAACCTACAAAATGACACAGAGAAGCAAACATCCCTCTGAGGACAGCCTGGCAGTCTGGCAGGGAGCAGCCAGCACAGCACTCTGGGAGCTGAGCCCAGGCCCATTGAGTTACAGGTTTTAGCCCAATGGCAGCTGGACCAGCACCCGGCTCGAGGGATCCAAGAACATCAGCAGCTGTGGCATTTCCAGAATCATCAAAACATAGATGCCTACAACAAAGTGAGAGGTCAGTGCCCTATGGACTTTCGGACTGGTTGGGGTAGTGAATCAGCTTCCACCCCTGGGGGAGAGAAGCCACCGAGGAGCCTGCACAGCTTCTACCACGTTGCGATGTTGCCACTTTGCAGCTTCAGCTCCTGGCCTGTGAACTATATGAGGAGCTGGCAATCAGTTTGTGGGGTAATTTTTCTTGCTTTACCCTTCTTGGATCTGGACTGTAGTCTGGGGTGGAGGTCTTGGGGTGTGTGACCAGCTTGTACAGAGTGTGTGGAGGCTTCAGAGAGGCCACCCAACTAATACCTCTGGCAGTTGTGAAAACCCCAGAATTTGGGACAGAAGCTCCACTGGCTGGTGGCAGAGTTCTACTGTGGCAACAAGCCCAAAAGTCAAGTAATTGAGCGGCAGCATGCCTAGACAAAGGAAACAAAATAAATAGAAAAATTCAACATTAGACTCCTATTTGGGGGGGCAAAGAAGATCAAAGCATGGAACAGGAGGAGACCTGGGAGGTCAGAAATCCTGCATCAAAAGCCCCAAATGAAAATATGAGCTGGCTATGGGCCAGAGAGGACCTTAAGAAGCAGATAAGAGAAGTGGGGGAAAATTAGGAAGAGAAATGAGAAAGATGCAAGAAAAGTATGATATGACAGTCAACAGCCTGACTGAGGAAAATAACACCTTAAAAATAGAATAGCTCAAATGGCAAAAGAGGCTCAAAAAGGCAATGAGGAGAAGAATTCCTTAAAAAGCCAAATTTGCCAGATGGAAAAAAAAATCTCAAAAGCTCACTGAGGAGAATCATTCCTTCAGAATTAGACTGGAGCAAATGGAAGCTAGTGACTTTATAAGAAATCAAGATGCTATTAAGCAGATCCAAAAAAATGAAAGAATAGAAGGCAATGTGAAATATCTCATGGGAAAAACCACTGACCTAGAAAATAGATCCAGGAGAGATAATCTAAAAATTATTGGGCTACTTGAAAACCATGATCAAACAAAGAATCTGGAAATCATCCTTCAAGAAATTATCAAGGAAAATTGCCTGGATGTTTTAGAACCAGAGGGCAAATCACCACCAATTACCTCCTGAAAAAGATCCCAAAAAGAAAACTCCTAGGAATATTGTAGCCAGGTTCCAGAATTCCCTGATCAAGGAGAGAATATTACAAGCAGCCAGGAAGAAAAAGTTCAATATTGTGGAAACACAATCAGGATAGCACAGGTTCTGGCAGCTTCTTCACTGAGGGAATGAAGGGCATGGAATAAGATATTCCAGAGGGCAAAGGAGCTGGGATTCAAACCAAGAATCACCTGCCCAGCAAAACTGAGTATCATGTTTCAGGGGAAAATATGTTAATTCAGTGGAATAGAGGACTTTCAAGCATTCTTGAGGAAAAAACCAGAGTTGAAAAGAAAATTTGACATTCAGACACAAGAAGCAAGAGATGCTTGAGAAAGTAAACAGGAAAATAAACCATAAAGAACATATCAAAGTTGAACTATTTACATTCCTACATGGAAAAATGATAACTGTAACTGATGAAACCTTTCTCAGTATGAAAATAACTGAAGAAGGGTATATGGGCATATGAATACATATGCAAATGTGTGTATATATGTTTACAGGTATACATAGATATAGGGTACTGGTTGAATTTAATGGGAAGGGATGATACTTAGGGGTGAAATTGAGAGGTGAGAGAGGAACATAACGAGAGGATATGGGATAAACTATCTCATGTAGAAGAGGAGAGGGAAAATGGTTGCAGGGGAGGGGAAGAACAGGAATGCAAAAAGGCAAAACCTTATTCTCATTGAATTTGGCTCAGGGAGAGAATGGCATACATACTAAATGGGATTTATCACCCTATAGGAGAATGGGGGGCAGGGGGGTGGGAGGAATGATGGAAGGGAGGGTAGGCTGGGGGGGAGTTGGAAGCACCCACTTTTGACAAGGGACAGGATCAAAGTGGGGAGTGGACCAGATGGGAGGTGGGATAAGAGGGAGGGAAATATAGTCAGTCTTTTACAATATATTTACTATGGTAATGTTTTGCTTAGCTACACATGAATTGCTTATCTTCCCAGTAAGGGTGGGTGACAAGGAAGGTAGGGAATGAATCTGGAATTTGAAGTTTTAATATCAAATATTTTTAAAATATATAAATACCATTATTAATACTATTTTACATATAATTTGGAGATAAGATGTGCAGGCACTGGGGCACGGGGATTCATCTTGCTCTACTGGGAAAGTCAAGGGAGGTATGGGAGAGAACAGATTGGATGAGGGGATATCCTGTGGGACTGCTGTTCTGGGGTTGTAGGTAGGCAAACAATGGGAGAAAATTGTAACTCAAAATCTGATGCAAATGAATGATGTAAACCAGAAGTTATTAAAGCATTTGACAAAAAAAGTAGTTTATGTGCCTGGAAGGATGATGGCACCCTAAAAGGACATTCAATATTGCAAAACATGTCTTAGGCAATACTTTGATAGACAAGAGATCATTCATAAGAGGGCAATAGTGAAAGGGCTTCAATTCAATGTCAAATTAAAATGTGTAGAAGGAACAGGGGATATTTAATATGGAGAAGAGAAGACTTAAGGGGAAATATAAACATTGGAAACATAAACTTTAGCTCTCAAAGGACTGTCATGTGGAAAATAGATTAGATTGGTTCTGCTTGACCTCCAAGGGCAGAACCAGGAGAAAATGCAAGAAGTAGAATGGTTGCAAACAGGATAAACAAATACTACTACCACAAAAATAGCAACTATAATCATGACTATCCAAAAGTGGAATGATCTGCTTCAGAACCTAGATCTTAATTGGAAATCTTTGACTGTCTGGATGTCTCAATGACTGACTTCCTGGTATCCATTAATCAATAAAAAGAAAGAAACAAATAAACAACAACAGCACTGAATAAGACTTACCATGTGCAAGGTATTATGTTAGGTTCAATCGATAGAAACAAACATGAAATACTCCCTGCTCTTGAGGAGGAGGTATATATGTAAATGTGAATATACTATTATATATCAATATACTTAGATATATATATACATATATATATATACAATTATATACTAATGCTATGCTAATATGCTACTATATATAATAGTCATAAAATATAAGGGAAACATTTTTGAGGAGAAAAAGATGCTAGCAGCTGGGCAGGATCAAGAAAAGTTACACATAAGAGCCTGAGCACAGTTTTGAAATAAAGGACTATAAAAATTATAAGTTAGTTGAAGGTGCATTCTAGGCATATCTCATTCAAGGGTGTGGAGGTGAGAGATGACATATGATGTGTGAAGAACAATAAGAAAACCACTTTGACTACATTAAGTGGTAGAGGAAGGGAGAATATGTTTAATATGGATGCAGAGGTATTTTGAGGCAGTGAAAGGCTTTACAAGATAAACAGAGGAGCTTATAGATTATACAAAATGTAGTAAGGAGGTATTGGAATTTATTAATTATGAATGTGATGTGATTTGACTTGCTCCTTTAAAAATCCCTTTGACAGCCTTGTCTATGACAATTTAGAGTGGGTAGAGACTCGAGAGAGAGAAACTAAATCCAAAGCTATTGTAATAACGTAAGTTAATAATGATGAAGGTCCGAAATATTGTGGTGTCTATTAGAGGAAAGATGAGGAAACAGATAAGAGAGATTTTATGGAGATAGAAATGACAAGATTTGGGAACTTATTTGATATCTGGGATAAAGGAGATTGGGTAGTCAGTAAAAACACTAAGATTATGAACCTGAAAGATTGGAAGGATGTTGGTTCCCTCAATAGAAAAAGGGAAGTTTGAAAGTGGAAGAAATTTGGAGATACAGATAATGAGTTCACTTTTAGACAGTTATTTGGGGAGGGAATTACTTTTATTAGTATATTTTATTAAATAGGTGTCCCTAAGGTTCCCCCTGATTCTGACATTCTTCAATTCAGGGACAGAGAGATCAATGCCTCCTTCACCCCATTCATAGCTTTGGGAAGGGTGAAAACTTTGCTGTTCTCAAGGTGTCTTTGATTAAAGCCATTCTAAGTTAATTCCTTGAAAGCCTCAGATAATTGGAAATCAACTGAATTCTGTGATGAGAGAGGTAGAGAAGAGGCATATTAATATGTTCCCAGGCTCATATTGGGTGGGAGTAAAACAAGCTGTTATGCTATGGAGACAACTTTTAGATAGGTGGAAGAACTTCAGAGATGGGCCCCAGGTTATAGTGATAGGAGGCACATCTCTACCATTGAGAAAATTATAATTATAATTTCAATTTTGAGACAGAGAAAGTAAGTGTTAAGGAACTAAATAACAAGACTGATCATTATCTGATTAGATACCAATGTGAATAAAATTGACAAGTCTTTTGGTGAACGAATAACTTGCTTTCAGGGAAAGGGACCCAAGCTTTTAGAAGGTCATCTCTTTTGCCTCCTCTGGAACCCCTAAGTAGGGACTTCCTCCCGGTAGAAGGGAGAGATGAGTGTGGATGTGTTTGTCTCTGTGCACATTTCTGGATATGTATCACTGTGCAAATGGAAAGTGGGGACTATTAAAATTATCTATATGAGTGAGTTTACATGCACACATACTTTAAAGCTTTGTGATTTAATTATCATAAATCTTTGTTGCAGATAACAATTCTTCCAAGACTTAGTTAATGATCTTTTAAGGTTGCCTTTACTGAGATATTTTTGACCCTTTGGGTAAGTAGTAATGAGCTTCCCTTAGAGATGCCCCAAAAGAGGTCTCAGAGGCTTTTTGTTTGACACTAGACCTATACTCAGCTAAATGAAACCAGATATTTCTAAGCCCTTTTTTGGGTCCTTTTCTTCTCTTCCCCATTGTCCTCTTGCCCTTTAGAAAAGTGTTTAGCTACTGAATATAGATTCAGGAATGAAACAGACTGTCTTTCCTTTCCCTCCAGAGTTAAATTTAGTCATCAGGAGTGAATGGTACCCAAAGCCTGGGTCAGGCATTAGGAAGAAGAAAGATTCTTTGAAGCTGTGGAAACAGCTATCAGCAAAGGGAGATCATGAAAGAACTCTGGGCAGAGATTGGAGGACAAAGGTATTTAACTCATTTCCCTCCTTCTAGTTCAGGATAGTCTTCCCCCTCTCCTCATCTTTGCTTATAATGCTTTTCTTAGGACCTGCAACGGGTAAGCTGACATGATACAGATGTGCCTTGTCTAGGCTCTGTACAGTTGAACCATATGGACAAACAGGTTTAACATCAGCAACAATTCCCAAACTCATAAGGCTATGGGCCATTTGGAGGCTTGAAATATACAGATAGAAAGATGAGGTTTTGTTTTTGTTTGGTTTACAGAGGGAGGAGAGTGTCTGACCATTTCGAAAACACATGGAAATAAAGGGGGTGGGAAAAATTTGGGGTGAGATATGGGAAATTAAGCCTTTTCAATTCAAGTCAGGAGCATTTGTTTTTGTTTTACAATGATAATTTTCTGTGTGTAATAAATATTTCTGAAATATGTATACAGAGGCAGTATGGCATGGTGGGTACAGTATTGGGCTTGGAAGCAATTAAATATGGTTGAAATCTTATATTCTGTCTGTATGACCTATCTGAGTTTCCGTTTCCTCATTTGTAAAATTTTCCTGACCTATAATTTAGTTAGTGTAGGTGTCTCCCAGTGACATCCACCAGTGCACGTCAGTAGCTTCTCCAAACATTTTAGTCTTGAAGAATTACCTAGGGGAATGAGAGGGTAAAGCTCTTGCTCAGTCACACAGACAGTTTGCATCAGAGATGGGATGTGAACTGAGTTCTTAACTTGAGAGTTAACATTCTGCCCCCTGCCATACATGGTCTTTCATAAAACAGAGAAAATCATACCACCACTACATAGCTCACAGACAGGCTATAAGGTCCAAGTGAGTTTTTTTCTTCTTTTTTTTCTTCCTTCCTTCCTTACTTCCTTCCTTCCTTCCTTCCTTCCTTCCTTCCTTCCTTTCCTTTCTTCCCTTTTTCCCCTTTCTTCTTTCTTTCTTTTCTTCTCTTTCTTTCCTTCCCTTTTTCTTTTCTTCTTTCCTCTTTCATTTTTTCTCTTTTTCCTATCTTTCCTTCCTCTTTCTTTTTTCTCCTTCTTTCCTTCTTCTCTTTTTCTCTATTTATTCATCTACCTCTGGGCCCTCATTATCTCCCAAATAAATTATTCCCACAGCCTCCTAACTGGATGCTCTGGGCAAGTCTTTTCCCACTCCAATCCTCTACACTGCCACCAAAGTAATTTTCTTTAAGCTAACATCTAACTATATGACTCTCCTACTCAATCAATTCCAGTGACTTCCTATTGTCATCGGGATAAAATATAAAAGCTTATATTACATTGTAAAACAAAACAACTTTGGGGCAGCTAGGTGGCACAGTGAGTAGAGCGCCGGCCCTGGAGTCAGAAGGACCTGAGTTCGGATCCAGCCTCAGACACTTAATACACACAAACAAAAACCTAGCCCTGTGACCTTGGGCAAGTTACTTAACCTCAATTGCCCTCCAAAAAATAAAAAACAAACAAAAAACCCAACTTTGAAAACCTGTACACATGTGTGTGCATGTATGCATCTACAAAAATGTGTGTATACATATGTGAGTATATAGATATCTATATCTATATTCTACTCTTAGATATAATATATATCTCAGTCACTGAAAATTTCTTTTCTTTTTGGAGGGTACTTGGGGTTAAGTGACTTGCCAAAGGTCATGTGGCTAGTATTTATGTTAAGTGTCTGAGACTGGATTTGAACTTAGGAACTCCTAACTCCAAAGTCAGTGCTCTATTCACTGTGCCACCAGCCACCCCATTCACTGAAAATTTCTACATTGTTCACATTATAGCTTTCAAGGATCATACTTTAAGAAATATTGTTCAGAGTATCCAAGATGATAAGTCACCCCTGGAGCAGGAATGGGATTCAAGCTGTGCCATCTCCTCAATCTTTCTACTCACCTTCATAGCTGCTTTGACCACTTTTCTATTTCATAGAATCATTGATTTACAGCTAGAAGGGATCTTTGTGACCATCTAGAAACACTCCTTTATTTTACATGTGGAGGAACTGAGACCTAGAGAGGTTGTGACTACCAGGTAGAAACAAAAGGAAGATTTGAACCCAGGTTCTCTGATTTCAAAATCATCTTCCACTATACCATGCATTTTGTCCTTGAACTTTCATTCTCTGCTTTACTACCACCCCTCACCGCAATGCAAACAAACTGAGATAATAGCATCAAGTAGGCACAAGGCAGTCCTAGTCTTCACTTGTCTTCAATGTCTTCACTTCTTCGTTTTGAGTGGTTAAGGAACCAAACTTGACTGAACTCTCAGGTTCTCATGATTCAGTCTCTCCCAGACTTTCCATCTTCCCCTGAACTGAACCTGGATAAAATGAGGAGTCCATAAAAGGGGTAAAGAGACAATGGCCTTGAACTATGTCTCCTCCTTCAGCACACTGCTTCCCCCCCACCCCCCGCCTCAGAAAAATTCTCTTCCCCAAAGAACAACAACAACCAAAAAAAAAAACCAAAATACCCAAAAGCTTCTATCTCCAGCTACTCTGGAAATAGCTGTGAGATTATGGGAAAGTTTCTTCATTTCTTCTGCTGCTTTTTTTCCCCATTGGGGGTAGGGGTGGGGAATGAAGCACTGATACTCAAGGGGGATTCTTGTTTCTATTTTTATCTTTTCCTTGAATTACCCATTTACTGTCAGGCTTTGTTTTAAATTTCTGGGCTCTGACAGAACAGGCACAGCTCTTCAGAACTCACTGTCCTTTGAGTTCAACCAAAAAGCAATTTTATTAAAATAAGCTCAGTTAAGAAACAAAAGAAGTGGTATATCCAGAAATATTCCTAGAAAGGTGTGGGGGTGGGGGGCAGTCAGCTACGCATGGACAGTCATATCTTCTCTAATTAGAAATGGTTTTGATTTCCTTCTTGCCTGCTTTGAAGGGATATGGGGGAGAGAGGGAGGAAATTTAAATAACTCACTTGTTCTTAACCAATATAAGGAGATTACCAGTGGTTTCTTCTTTGTGAGCCAGTACCTCTAGTGATTTAGATTCCCTGAGTATTATATGATTATTCAGGGACCCTCTGCATATTTTGCATATTATGTTTATGGATGTATATAAATATATATATATATTTATCTGTATGTATTTATATTTGTATAAAATATAATACTCTGTATATTTATATATTTGCATAAAATATATACATATGTCTCTCTGTATATATGTTATATATGTGTATGTGTATGCATATTTGTGTGAACACACAGGCACACACACACATCCTGCCAGTGAAGCCCTTAATAGGAAGAGAAGCCCTCCATGGTAGAATGGATAGTGAGACAGCTCATATACAGAGAGAGACAAAAACAGGCAGAAAGAGAGAGAGAGAAAGAGAGAGAGAGAGAGAGAGAGAGAGAGAGAGAGAGAGAGAGAGAGAGAGAGAGAGAGAGAGAGAGGTCTTTGGGAACCGTCTGCTAATTGGAAGGTATTGGCACTTGTGACAATGTATTGGGTGACATCATTCATTGGGGAGCTCAGATTCTCATGGGGGATACAAGTCTCCCTTTAATTTAACTGTACTCACTCATGCTGTTCAGGTCATATGAAAAGTTTTAAGTTGTTATGCATCCCATAGGATGTTATAAATTATGGCTCTCTCTGCTTGTATCATACCCCCCACAAGGCTGTAACCTCTAAGAGCAAAGGTCTGATGCTTTATCTATACCTTGTATCCCAATTCCTTTCAATTAAATAAATATTTAAGTAAATCCAGTCCACAAGGTACCAGGGCAAGTGTTCCTGATACAAAGATAAAAAAAAAAAAAACTTTAAAAAGAAAAGATCTGCCTTCAAGGAGCTTATATTCTATTACTACCCTGGTGCTTTACACATAGCTCTCTGCATGCTCAAAGCACTTGAAAGATGTCTGTTAAATGAAAGGAGTTTTTTAAAGTGAATTGACTTGAACCCTAATACCCATCAACACTGTTCCTAAAAGAAACTATATAGTCATTTTAGACAGTTTTGATCAGCATATGACTTACATCATTGCACAAAGACAAGAAATTCCTAGCTTGTTCTGCTTTGATAGACTGCCTGGAGGAAATCTCCAAGTGAGATAGAGGCTCACGTCCTCCTATTGGCAAAAGCAGCAGCTGTCCTGACATCACAGATTCCCTCTCTGGATGGTCTATTCCATACTTTCTATTCTAGATTATAAATTCTCAGGGACCAGAAATTGAGCATTATATATCTTTCTGTATCCCCTGGTTCCTAGGGCAAGGATCTAAAATTTAACATTCATGCTTCTTTTAAAAATACATTTATTAATTTTTAACATACTTTTCTTTTTAAATTTAGAGATCCACATTCTTTCTCTTCCATCTTCTCTCCACCCACTGAAAAGGCAAACAATACAACATCAATTATATATTCACATCATACTTTTCCTGCATCCTTCTCATTTCTCTTTCCAATTTTTCCTCCACTTCTCTTATTTTATTTTTAAAGTCCTTCTTAAGGTCCTCTATGGCCTGCAACCCACTCATGTTTTCCCCTGGGGCTTTTGGAGCAGGACTTCTGACCTCAGTCCTTTTCCCACTCTATGCCCCCAAAATAGGAGTCTAGGGTTGCATTTTTCTGTTTCCTTTGCGTTGGCATGTTGCCACTTAATTGCTTGACTTTTGGGCTTGTTGCCACACTATGGCTTTAAGGCCAGATAGAGGAATTTTCGTCCTGAATGTGTGGGAGGGCAACTTCCATTTCTGGCAAGCTGTAAGCCCACCCACGACTTCCACCCTAGATCACAATCCAGATCCAGGGAGGTTAAAGCAAGAGCGATTACCCCCCAAGACTGATTGCTGGATCTCCCTACAATTTGCAGGCCAAGAGCTGGAGCTGCCTCTGAAAACTACAAAATGGCATGTCTCCTCAGTGGCTTCTAGCCCCCAGGGGAGGGAGCCGACGCATTCCCCAAATAGTGGTCCCAAGTCCATAGGACACTAACCTCTAACTTTGTCCTAGGCATGTCTATGTTGATAATTTTGGAGTCGACACAGCTGCTGGTGTTCTGGAGTCTCTCCAGCCAGCTGCTGGTCCTGCTGCCCTGGGGCTAAAATCTCGGCTCACAGGGACCTGGGCTCTGCTCTGCTCGGCTCCCTGCTCTCTGCACACTGTGCGCTGCTGGCTCCCAGAGTGCTGCGCTGGTCCTTCCTGCAGGGCTGCTGGACTGTCCTCAGTGGGAGGTTAGCTTCTCTGTGTCGTTCTGTGGGTGCTGGGGCTCCAGAAGGTGTTCAGAGTCCCCCTTTACATAGTTTGGGGGGAATCTGGGGGCAGAGTGGCTTGGATGAGCTGTTTCTACTCCGCCATCTTGGCTCCGCCCCCATAAGATAGACTTCTACATACAAGAGAGACTATATATTTATTCTCCCCTCCTTAAACCAGTTCTGATTAGAATAACTTTCAAGCATTGTCCACCAGAATCTCATTTTCCCCTTCACTATAAAAGCTCTTCCTTTCATGCCTCCTTTACATTAGAAAATTTGCCCCATTCTACTTCTCCCTTACCCTTTTTACCCAGTGTATCCCTTTTTCTCACTTCTACATTATTTTTGTTTTTTGATATCATCCTAACATAATTAACTCACCTGTGCCTTCTGTCCATTCAGGCTCTTTCTACCTGCCCTAATAATGAGAGCGTTATGAGAAGCTACATGTACCCTTAGATATAGGAATGCAAACAGTTTAACTCCATTGAGTCCCTTATGATTACTTTTTCATGTTCACTTTTTTTATGATTCTCTTGAGTCTTCTATTTGAATGCCCAATTCTTTATTCTGTTCTGTTCTTTTCATCAGGCATGCTTGAAAGTTTTTTATTTCATCAAAAATCGATTTTCCCCTGAAGGATTATGCTTGGATTTTTCTGTGCAGATGACTCCTGGTTGTAATTCTGACTCTTTTGCTCTCCAGAATATCATATTACAAGCCCTTTAACCCTTCAATGTGGAAGTTGCTAAATCTTTTGTAATCCTGACTATGGTTCCACGATATTTGAATTGTTTCTTTCTGGATGCTTGAAATAGTTTGTCTTTGGCCTGGGAGTTTTGGAATTTGGCTACAATATTCCTCAAAGATTTCATTTGGGGATCTCTTTCCAGTTATGATTGATGGTTTTTTCCATTTCTCTTTTATCCTCTGTTTCTAGGACATTATGGTGGTTTTCCTCAAAGATTTCTTGAAAGATAAAGTCTAGACTCTTTTTATCTTGATTGTGACTTTTAAGTAGTCCAATAATTTTAAAATTATCTCTCCTCAATCTATTTTCCAATAAGATATTTCACATTTTCTTCTATTTTTTCCATTCTTTTCCTTTTGTCTTATTATTCTTTGAAGTCTCATGGAGTCATTAGGTTCCACTTGCCCAATTCTAATTTTTAAGGATTTATTTTCTTCACTAAGCTTTTGTACCTCTTTTTCTATCTGGCCCATTCTGGTTTTTAAGGAATTCTTTACTTCAGTACCTTTTTGCATCTTTTACCAAGCCATTAATTCTCTTTCTACAATTTTCTTGCATCACTCTCTTTCCTTTCTCCATTTTTTCATCTACCATTCCTTTATTTTTTTAAGTATTCCAGGAATTCTTGCTGACCTTGGATCCAATTAGCAATTTTCTCTGAGGCTTTGCTTATAACTTTTCACATTGTTCTCTTCGAAGTTTATGTCTTGGTCTTCTCTGCTACCAGAATAGCTTCCTATGGTCAAGTTCTTTTGCTATTGTTGGCTCATTTTCCCAGCCTATTTATTGACTTTTAACTTTATGTTAAAGTTGAACTCTGCACACCTGGGTGTGGGGAGGCATTGGCCAAGATTTCGGGCTTTTTCATACTGACCTTTTCAGAGCTAATTCTGGGGATCCACAAGTTTTTGTTGCTTTCAAGGTAGTGTGATCTTGAGATAAGTATGGACTTTGTTCTTCTGGTGTGCCCTCTGGTCTTCACTCTGTTCCCTTCCTACAAAAGTATTAGTGTGGGGCGGCTAGGTGGCACAGTGAATAGAGCGCCAGCCCTGGAGTCAGAAGGACCTGAGTTCGGAGCCGGCCTCCGACACTTAATCCACACAAACAAAAACCTAGCCATGTAACCTTGGGCAAGTTACTTAACCCCAATTGCCCTAAAGGGGTGGCTAGGTGGTGCAGTAAGAGCGCAGGCCTCGGAGTTGGGATGACCCGATATCAGATCCGGCCTCAGAAAATGAGCACCCATGCATAAATAATGACTAGCCGTGTAACCATGAGCAAGTTACTTAACCCCAATTGCTTTAAAAAAAACCAAAAAGTATTAGTGCCCTTTTTGGCCTTGAAACTGTGACAAAGACCACTTCTTTACTGTAACCACAAGGGTTAGTGCTCATTTTTACCTTGAAAGTGTGAATAGGGGTCCCTATTATCTTGTGACTAATGACCAGTGTTCACATTCCTAGAACTTCAACCATGGCTGTTTATGAACAATAGAGGTGTCACAAAGTGTCCCCACTAATCTTTTTCTGATCAGTCGTATGTCCCCCTTGCTGTCTCTGGGCTGAGAGTTCCTGAAGTCACTGCTGCTGCTTTTGTTGCTGTCAGGGCTATGTCCAAGACCCACCTCTGAGATGTTTCAGGCCTATGACCACCCCAGTATTACAGATGTCTCCTGTGTACCTTCTCAGTTTTCTTAGACCAGGAAAATATCTCCCTCTGACCTTGTGTTGGCTCTGTCACTCTGAAATTTTATTTGAGGTTTGTTTTTTTGTTTGTTTTTGTTTGTTTTTAAAGTTGTTAGTTGTGGAATGTTGGGAGAGTTCAGCTGGAAAAGGTCCTGGCCTGTACTCCTACGTCTTGGCTGCACTTCAGGATATTCATTTTTTGATAAATGATTATTGAGTGCATATGAATGGGTGGGTAAATAAATGAATGAAAAAAAAATAAAAGACCAAATGTAGCTAAAACTTTTGCTTTCACCCTTTACCAACTCCACAGCCAAGAGATCCCATATATGTCAAATGTTATATGTCAAAAATCTAAGAGCAAATTTCTCCAAATCAGGAAATATGTTTTACAATAAGTAGTTTGATCATAGATTTAAATCAGAAGGGACCTTACAGGCCATTAAAAATAATTTTATATTATAGATGAGTAAAGAGAGAAACTGATAAATGATAAATGATTCACCTCAGTTTGCTTGGCATATAGGTAGCTGAGGCCAAATTCGAAGTAGGTTCTAACTCCAAAGTTATACCATCCTGGCATGTAGGGTGGACAAGAGTAATTTTCTCTTTCATTAAAATAGAAGCAAATTCTCATGTGGGCACTTGTTTCTTGACATCAGACAATTCGTTTCTGTCCTTGGTCCTTGGTAGACTAGAGGATTGAGTGCACATTGTTAAAATGGTACCCTAGGAAAGTCCTGTTTGCTATAAAACAAAACAGATAAAGAAGTAGGGGTGGGGGAGAAGAGAAAAATAATCAAAAATGACAGAGCGTATCATGTCATAAATTTTCATGTTTCCAGAATCTTTAACGTGACACCTTAAAAACTAAATCTCTTTCCCAGATATCTGCTGAAATTAGTAATTTTGAATAATGTAGAAATAATTAATATTTACAAATTCCTCTACTTCCAACTACAATATTTTCATTTTTAAAATGCATTCTTCAATCAATTTCCTATTTAGGGTTTCATTTGAGTCCCTAACAGGATTCTGATATGTAACTAGATTTTTTTTCTAAGCTGTCATACATGACAGAGTAATATAATGGAATAATCACTGAATTTAGACTCAGAGGACCTTACTTCATATCCCAGCTAAGCTATCCCTCATTAGCAGTGTAACCTTAGACAAATCACTTCACCTCTGGAAGACCTTTCTGTGAAATGAAGGGTTTGTGCTTGACAACCTCTAATGTCCCTTCAAATACTAATTCCAGCATTCTGTGAACTACTTTTTTATAAAGGAAAATTTTCTAACTCCTTTCTTTTGTCCCACTGCTATCTACTCTCCTCCCTCCATTCTTCTTCTGCATGAGTGCATTCCTAAGTGAGCTTTTAGTCTCTACAGCCCATCTGATCTCCTCCTGAGACTATTATCAAGGGGCAGAAAGCCAATTATTGTGCAGCTGTCAATCAGCAGTGAGGGTACAATTTTAATTAGCACAAGATGCTATATACTTTGGACTCCTGCTCACACCCTAGGAAGTTTAATTTACTGAACAAAGTAATAATATTTACTCTGAATTAGATTGTCTCCATATAGTACTTGAAAAAAATAGCAAAGAAACAGATTGGACTTGCTATAACAATGCTAGCTTGATATATGACTTCTAGGCAAACATTTCTTGTGAAAGAAAAATAAGGAAAAATTATTACTGTGCCTGTAGCCAGGTGGGAATCAAGATGTTTGGAATGAAGAGAGAAGAATGGCATATCAGCCCTGTCCTGACTAAACTACATTGCACATTAATTGACCATTTCAATGACATGCAGTTTCCTATTCCATTCTGTTTTCCATCTTAAAGCAGCATTTCACCAATCTAGGATTTCATTTCTATCTTGTGAGTGGAGAGGAGTACTTTCAATTGAGACACATTTGACTAACTGTCATCAGGAGAAAGAAACACTAGCCTAGGGCAGAATCTTGGTCCCTTCTGCTCAGATATCCAGATCTATCATGTCTCTGAAAAGAAGATTCAATATCAGTCTTTGGGATGCCCTGGTTGGTATCTTTTAACTAGAGTTTCAAATGGTTGGGGGAAAACCTGCTGACAAGAACCACCATACTGCATCTTTCTAAGTCAGTTTACAATAACTTTTTTTTTCTCACAATAAGTCATGGAAATATTTGCATCCCATTCTATATTTGAGAAAACTGAGAAGCCTTAAAATAAAGCTTAAAATTATTTCTATTAATAATAACAACTCAGCACATAGTACTTGTCCAACGCTGGGCTAAGTGCTTTGCAAATATTATCTCATTTGCTTCTCACAACCATCCTGGGATGTAGATGTTATTATTAACCTCATTTTCACAGATGAGGAGACTGAGTCAATTAAAAGTTAAGTGACTTTTTGGGGTCACAGAGTAAGTGTCTTGAGTCTAAATTTGAACTCAGCTATTCTTTTTTTTCTTTTCTTTTCTTGTGTTTTAAACAAATGCTTTATTAACTTCTAGTTTACATCATTTGTTTCTGCAAGAATTTGAGTTGCAAGTTGTCTCCCCATTTTCCCCTACCCACCACCCCAAAGTATCCCCTCCTCCAATCTGCTCTCTCCCCTATCTTCTCCCATACCCCCTCCAACTTCCAAGTAGGGCACAATGGATCTCTCTGCCCCAGTGGTTGTAAGTCTTGTTTTCCAGTTACATGTAAAATAATATTAATAATAGTATATGCTTATTTTTTTAATATTTCATTTTAACTTTGAATTCCAGATTCATTCCCTTCCTCCCTTGTCACACAACCCTTACGGGGAAGATAAGCAATTCAATATAGTTTGTACACATGTAGCTATGGAAAACATTACCATAGTGTATATGTTGCAAAAGACTGACTATATTTCCCTCCATACTATCCCACCCCCCACTTTTTCTATTCTCTACTTTGATAGTGTCCCTTTTCAAAAGTGGGTGCTTCCAACTTCCCTCCCCCACCAGCCTGCCCTCCCTTCCATCATACCCCCTCTCATCCCATTCACACCAACTCTCCTGTAGGGTGAAATGCCCTATTTAGTGTGTATGTCATTGCCTCCCTAAGGAAAATTCAATGAGAATAAGGTTGACCCATTCTCTTTTGTTTTCCTGTTCTTCCCCTCCATTATAACCACTTTCCTTTACCTCTTCTATATGAGATAGTTTACCCAATTCTGTCTCTCCCCATCTCCTCTCATTATATTCCTCCCTCACCTCATAATATCATGTTTTAAGTATCATCCCTTGCTATTCAACTGGTCCTGTGCCCTCTATGTATGACTGTACAAATATATACACACATTCACATATGTATTCATATGCCCATATACTCTCCTATATATAAATATATGTATTATATATACATATCCCTATACATACATATACATAGAGATACATACATATATGTATATATTATGTTTTTTTTTCTATTCCCTTCAACTATTCTCATACTAAGAAAAAGATTCATAAGTTACAATTATTGTTTTTCCATGTAGGAGTGTAAATAGTTCAACTTTGATAAGTTCCTTATGATTTCTTTTCCCTGTTTACCTTCTCATGCTTCTCTTGTTTCTTGTATCTGACTGTCAAATTTTCTATTCAACTCTGGTTTTTTCATCAAGAAAGCTTGAACGTCGTTTATTCCACTGAAGTTCCCCTGAAACATGATACTCAGTTTTGCTGGGTAGGTGATTCTGGATTTTAATACCAGGTCCTTTGACCTTTGGTATATCATTTTCCAGGCACTTCAATCCCTCAGAAGCTGCCAGATCCTGTGTTATCCTGATTGTGTTTCCACAATATTGAAATTGTTTCTTTCTGGCTGCTTGTAACATTTTCTCCTTGATCTGGGAATTCTAGAACCTGGTTCTCATAGTCCTAGGAATTTTCTTTTTGCGATCTGTTTCAGGAGGTGATCAGTGGATTCTTTCAACCTCTATTTTGCCCTCTGGTTCTAAAACATCAGGGAAATTTTCCTTGAGAATTTCTTGAAGGATGATTTCTAGGTTCTTTTTTTGATCATGGCTTTCAGGTAGTCCAATAATTCTTACATTATCTCTCCTGTATCTATTTTACAGGTCAGTTGTTTTCCCGATGAGCTATTTTACATTGCCTTCTACTTTATCATTTGTTTGGATCTGTTTAATAGTATCTTGATTTCTCATAAAGTCACTAGCTTCTATTTGCTCCAATCTATTTCTGAAGGAATTATTCTCTTCAGTGAGCTTTTGAGATTTTTTTTCCATCTGGCAAATTTGGCTTTTTAAGGGATTCTTCTCCTCATTGGCTTTTTGAACCTTTTTTGCCAATTGAGTTAGTCTATTTTTAAGGTGTTATTTTCCTCAGTCAGGCTTCTGACTGTAATTACATATTTTTCTTGCATCCTCTTTCTACTCTGCCATCTTGACTATGCCCTGAACTCAGCTCTTCTTAGCTGTTGGTCTGGCACTCTATCCACCGAACCACCTACTTCTCCTTATGATTATATGACTAGCAAGTTGTACTGATAGAATTCAAAAAATGCAGGATGAATTACTCATAACTTAGTATTCTTCTATGAAACAGGAATCCCTATATTGTTTTAATGACCCATGATGCACCCATCCCCCATGCATCTATCCAGCCCTTATTAAACTGAATTTTCTATGTGTGAGATCTTGGATTCTTGTTGTTGTTGTTTTTTTTTTTTTAAGGTGAAATGGAAAAGTCTAACCATAAACTCCCTTTCCTCCCACCAGCTATGTCTAAGCCTTTCTCCTAACTCCTGCTCCTGTTCTCTTTCTCTTATGTGGCTTTTGCAAAATATATCCAGTAGCCAGAGATGCTGCTCCAGAGATCCTCAGACCATTAGGAGAACTTTAGAGGACATTCAATTATTGCTATCAAGAATCCTCTTCTGCAGTGAAATACATTTTCACAAGGACAAAATGAACTTAGAAGTCCTTTGATTTAATCCCCACCAGAAGCAAGGCATTCTTTTGATTATCTCTAAAAGCAGTCACCTGGTCTCTGCCTAATGGCCTCCAATAGAGGTACATTGGAGAGTTCAATGGGTTTCAGGTCAGTAGAATCATCTCCATCACTTATTTTTTGTGGTCCCTGGACAGGAAGCTTTCACTGTCTTGTCATCAATGTCTTCATTTTAGAAACAAGGAAGTTGGAAAATATGGCCTATGAGGTCTTCTCAGACTGAAAGCTGTGATTCTAAACCTGTCCATTCCACAACTGGATAGCTCTCTTTAATAGGCCTTTTCTTATTTCGGAAGTCATTGGAAGTGTTTTTTTGTTTGTTTGTTTGTTTATATATGAGTATTATCCCCCTCTCCAGAAAGAAAGAAAGGAAGAAAGAAAGAATGAATTTATAGAGACTTAGAAGAGCTAATGTGGTTACTGATTATTGAATCGGTTGATTTTTTTTAATTTTTATTTATTGTTTATTTGATTAGGTCTCAAAGATAAACAACAGAGCAAAGTTTGGAAGATATAGTCAAGAATGCCTGATGATGAAACTTCAGTTAGCTCAATAGTAGCAAAATAGCAGAAATATTAGCAATAGCAACAATGAAAATAAACATGATAACAAACAAAACAATGGCTTCAGTCAAAATGCTAAACAATATACAACAATAAAAACAGTAGCCAAATGCACACACACACACACAACAACAACAGCAACAACAACAACAAAAGAACAGAAAAGATTGATTTTCTCTTTCTAGGTAGCAGCAGGAATTCCAAGAAATCTTTATTGCTGATGGGACCCATCTTAGAGAAACAAACCCTTGAGAAGGTAGAAAAAGATTGGGAGTATAACAGTGTGGATGAGCTAGAGAGCTCAAGTGACCCTAGATGTGACTTTCCTGGTCCTGCCCGGATCTATATTTTAGCTGAAACAATTTCATCACCACAAACAATGCAGGCGAAGATGGTAACTTGATTAAAGTTGGAGGCAATGGACCTCTTAGAGAGGAAGTTCCCAGGGACAGAATTTCCCTCCTCCTATCTCTCCCTGCCCACACACAAAGATAACTTAAAATTCTTCTTTATTGGGGTGGCTAGGTGGCACAATGAATAGAGCACTGGCCCTGCAGTCAGGAGGACCTGAGTTCAAATCCGGTCTCAGACAATTAACACAAAAACTAGTCATATGAACCTGGGCAAGTCACTTAACCTCAATTGCCCTCCAAAAAGCAAAAACAAAACAAAACATTCTACCATAACACATACTTCAAGGTCACATGGGAAAGAAGTTATGAGAAACCAAGATGGAGAAGAGGCTTGCAATTAAAATATAACTGACAAACAAACTCCTGGTTATGAGTACTACCTAAGAATTCTGCTATACAGAAACAGGCGTAATTTTTGTGTATAAGACAGTCACGTTCTGGACTCTGCTCCAAGAAGCAGAGAATATAAGGAGAGAAGGTACAAAAATGAGAAGTTCATCCCCTTTTGGCAAGATCCTGAAGGTAGACTAAAAGTAGAGGAGACAAGAAGGTTTACCAGAGTCTAAACCACCCAAAGATTGGCAGGAAAGAACAGCAACAGAGATAGTGAGAAACTAGACAGAAAACCTGAGAGGCCAACAAATGCAAACTTATACAGAATTGCTTTTTTGTAAGAAGGCAATTGAGCTCCAATGATGGAATCTGAAAACAAGAAAAGATCTTGCTGGTATTGGCTGCCTCTCCTTAGAGAGGGTATATACCAAGGGTATATGAAGAATCGATCACTCCCTCTATTTACCAGAAATTGGACAGAGAGAATGAAGGGGCCTATGGGGAAGAGATTGCTGTTGCACTCTAGAAGTCAGGGAAGCTGAATGATATGAATAGAAAGTAGCATCTGAAATTATTAGCCATGAAGACTGTACCAGCCTCTCTGCTATTTGAATCAAGGCAGCAAATAAAAGCCAGAACTACAGAGCTACTATTGGTTAGGCAGCCCCTATACTTTGTTTTTGCAGAGCCATTTGTCTTGCAAAGGAAGGGGAGAGTGAACCTGGAAGTATATCTTGGTAGAACAGTGTGATTTCAAGGGTTTATTATTCCTTGGTGACTTTCTTTGAGTATTGATGTGTTTCCCTATGCTGTATACATCACTAAAGACTTCTTATACACCAGGCTGCGTTGTGAGTGGCCAAAGGGCTTAGGTAGAGACAACATGGAAGCATGATGAAGGGAGAGAAGAAAACAAGCATTTATTAGATGTGCCAGGCATTGTGATAAGTATGTGGCAAATATCATCTCATTCAAGACTCAGAACTCTGGGAAGAAGGCACTATTATGATCCCCATTTTACTATTGAGGAAAAATGAGGCAAGCAACCATTAAGTTACTTGCCCAGGATCACAAAGGTAATAAGTATCTGAAAGCAGAGTGGAACTCAGATCTTGCTGATTCCAGACCCACTGTGCCATCAAGCTGCCTGGTTTTGCTCAGTATGAGAGTTGGGCACAAAGTCAGAGATGGTGGTGTCCTTAACTACCTTCTTAATGCTTCACTCTTCTAGGTATCCCTGCATTAGAATTTCTAGGACATTTGCAATCAGAGGTACATATGGTATAGTGCTCTCACTCAGAGAAAAATTAGGCCAAATTATTTGCCAGAAGAACCAAACCAGATTCCAAAAATATACGAGAGAAAATAAAAGCTCTGAACACAGAACATGAAGCAAGCATGTCACAGTACCTAGAAGACTGTATTTGAAATGACAATGTCCTGATTTCAAACCCCACCACAAATACTAACAAGTCACCTTAACCTCTCTGTGCCTCAACTTCCTAACATATAAATTCTGGATAAAATGACACTTCCCATGCAGCATTGATGTGAGTATTAAATGAGATCAGGGATGTAAAATAGTTTGTAAAATGCATTATATAAATATCAGCTATTGATATTTGTCATATATGACATGAATTTAATAAAGCTTGCAATGGTTCAAAAGGCTGTTTGCTAAGCATTTTCCCAGGAGTGTTCTGCTTTTAAATATTTCCCCTTTACAGATTACTACAGCCTCCCAATGATTCCAGAAATAGCCACTGGAGCAAACAAAAAACACTTTCTCTGTCTATCCACACAACTAGTTTGAATAAAAAGTTTTAAAGGTTTCATCTTTAGTGCAAAATCTCAGGATCACAGAATCATAGATTTTCAGATTCAAAAGTAACTTCCAAGGCCATGGATTCCCATTCAAACTTGAAAGAGAATTCTTTCTGTTATTACCCATTTGGTTACTCCTCAAAGACATCCAATGATAGGGAGACCATTTCTACCAATTACACATTTTTGCATTTGATTTTTGTTTACTTTTTACACCACATCTTTTTTTTTTTTGGAGGGGGGAAGAAGGCAGCACAATTGGGGTTAAGTGACTTGCCCAAGGTCATATGGCTAGTAAGTGTCTGAGGTCACATTTGAACTCAGGTCCTCCTCACTCCAGGGCCAGTGATCTCTTCACTACATCACCTAGCCACTGCAACATCAAGTCTTAATTAACCTATTTCTCCTAGTTCTGCTCCCTAAGTAGGATCTAAAATCTTTTCTCTATGGTGGCCATTCAGATTTTGAAAGACATCTTACACACTCCCCTACCCCAGTCTTCTCTACTCTAGCTAAACGTCATTGATTCCTTCTAATTATCCATGGCAAATTGCAGATGGCTTTCCCTCCTCCTTCTCTGCCTCCTCTTCCTCATTGTTCTTTTTTCTCCTCTTCAATCCTCTTTATAGAAGAGAGATTAAGTATTATCAAATAGACCATCTAAATTAGTCTTTCTCCTTTCACTTTCTCTTTTTGGATTTGTGCCATAAATGCCAGTATTTATTTATTTGTTTATCTATTTATCTGTTTGTTTTCATTTTTATTATTTTATTTTTAATTTGTGGGATAAAACAAGAATTTCTATAACATAGTAATAAAAAGATGATTGCACATGAAACTGCAAATCTATTATGTACAACTTGCTATTCCTTTTAAATATATAATTAATTTATCATGTAAATTTCTTCCCCCCAGATACAGTTACCATTAGACATAAATGTGCATGTGTGAAATCATTCTAATCATATTTATATTTATCAGTTTTTTCATTGGATGCAGATAATATACTCCTTCATATGTCCTTGGCAGTTAATTTGGGTATTTATAATAGTCAATATTTATTTGTGCTTAAAACAATATTGCTGTCACTGTATACAATGTTCTCTTGGTTCTGCTCATTTTGCTCTTCATTATTTTGTTCATGCCTTTCCCTATTTCTTTTCTAAAATCATTGACCTCTTCATTTCTTATAACATAATGGTATTCCATCACAACCATATACAACAATTTGTTCAGTCAATCCCCAATTGACATCCTCACAATTTCTAGTCCTTAGTGACTACAAAGAGAGCAGTTTTAGAACATATATGTCCTTTCCCTTTTTCCTTAATTATCTTTGGAAATAGACCTAGTGGTGTTATTGCTGGATCAAAGGGTATAGGCAATTTCATAACTCTTGGGCATAATTCTAGATTGCTCTCCAAAATGATTAGATCAGTTCACAATTTCACCAACTATGAATTAATGTCCTAATTTTTCAACATCTCCTCTCACATTACTTTCTGGGGCAAAGGGTGGTGAGTCATTAAGATGTTAGGCTGCTGGCAACTTCAACAATGCTTCCAAATTACCCAGATATTTCAGAATTCAATAAGATTGTATCTTCCACAAGAAGCCACACAGAATCACACAAGTGGTGAGTCCCATTGGGACCAGAGAAGGTGATATTGAATCTATTTTCAATATCCTCTCCAGTCACTACTTGAATTGTCTTGAAAGAACACCAGGGGAAGTAGAAGGTGTTTGCCTCAAAGTTGTCTTTCTCTGACTCAGAAGAAAATAAATTGGAAAGATAAAGCAGTACCCTAGATACCTTTCCATCTCTGCCTGCAAAAGCACTAGTAAACCTGAAAAACTCCAGTCTTTGCTTGAATGGGGCCATTTCCTGGGAGGCAAAAGGAAATCAGACAGCTGTTTCCACAAGACCTCAGTTGCCTGAGCTAAATATCCTTATGCATTTTCATTCAGAAGCTCTGCCCTGGGGAAAAGTTAGTGCCTAGTTGAGCAATTCTCTTTTCCTGCCTAGAGGTTACACCCTGGGCTATCTCAGGTCTAGAGCACAGACTAAGAGGAAGGGCAGGAGACAGGGCATACAACATTGAATCTTGGATTCAGATCTTTGCCCTTAAAAATCTGAAAACCTGAGCTATTCACTGAAGCCAGGGCTTCAATCTCTTAATCTGTTTAATGGGGATGTACTACCAAATTTTGACATCTAGGTAGTGCAGTAGATAGAGTGTTGGGACTGAAGCCAGGAAGACTCATCTTAGTGAATTCAAATCTGTCTTTAGACTCTTGCTAAGTATGTGATCCTGGACAATTCATTTCCCCCCAGTTGCCTCAGTTTCCTCCTCTCTAAAATGAGCTAGAGAAGGAAATGGCAAACCATTCCAGTATCTTTGCCAAGAAAACCCCAAAAGGGGCTTGGACAAAGAGAATTGGACAAAATTGACAGACTACCAAATTTTCAGGAATGATAAGCTAAGAAAACCCAAAAATGCATGTGTGTGTCTATGCTTTCATTAGTTTGGGCAGCTCTTGATGTGAAAACTCAATCTACTGATTGATGCCCATCAGCACCTGGTCTTTCTCTCATAATTTTAGAGATTTGTCAAGAGAGTAGTTGGATTAAAAGTGTAGAGCTGACCCATATGTACAAAAATATTTATAGCAGCTCTTTTTGTGATTGAAAAGAATTGGAAATTAAGGGGGTGCCCATCAATTGGGGAATGGCTAAACAAGTTGTGGTATATGCATGTAATGGAATATTATTGTGCTATAAGAAATGAGGAGCAAATGGACTTCATATTTACCTGGAGAGGCTTATACAAAATGATGCTAAGTGAGAAGAGTCTAACCAGGAGAAATTTGCATACAATCACAGACACAACATATGTGTGATAACCAACTATGACAGACTGGACTTTTCTCAGCAATTCAGTGATATAAGTCAATCCCAAATGACTCATAATGGAGAGAGATGTCTACATCCAGAGAAAGAACTAGAAAGAACTGAGTTTGAATCCTGATTGAAGCAAAATACTTGATCTTTTTCTTTTTATTGTTTGATTTTATTTCCTCTTTACCATTTTTCATTCCATCTAGTATAATAGGCCTTTGTAACCTGGCTAATGTCTAATGTGAAAGTAGGGGGCAGGGAGGGAAGGAAAATTTGAAACTCAAGGAATTATGGAATTAAATCTAGTAAACTAAAAGTAAACAGACAAATTAATAAAGACAAAATAAAAATAAAGTATAGAGCTGAAAGGAGCCTTAAAACACTCTACTTAAAAACTTTCATGTTATAGATAAGGCGAGCAGGACCCAGGGAGGCCCAATAGCTTGATCATCATTACACATCCAGCTTGTGTCAAAGGCAGGGCCTGAATCTAGCTCTTCCCAACCCACAAAAGGCATCTTCTTTATCAACTGCACCACACTGTCTCTTTACAATTTTCTATAATTGTTAGTATTAATTCAATGCAACAAATATTTATCTAATACTTCCTTGGAGGGATGTAATGTCATGGACTGAACACTGGGCTGAGAGTCAGGAGGCTTAGTTAGATAGTTTCTTGGACAATTAGTGGCTTCCACCTCTAAGTTTTATTGTCTTTGTCAGGTGTTGAAAGATTGGGCCAGATGTACCCTTAGGTCCATCTCAGCTCTCACACTATGATCTAAAGCCTCCATCCTGACATTGGGCATTCCTTTCTCACTCTACTATACCCAGAATTCCCTGAACATATTTCTTCCAGAAACAATGGTTTACTAGAAGATAAGGCTCTTGTTCTGGTCATCATGGGAATGCAATTAAGCAGTGTAGGTTTCATTACAGGTGACAGAGAGATTTATGCCCTTTTTTCCAGGGATAAAGGAGGTATATTACAAGCATCTTTTCAAAGAATTAGCCTCATTCTGCTTGGTCCCAGAGTATAGAATTAGGAGCAATGGGTGGAAGGGATGGAGAGGCTGATATAGGCTGGCTGTAAAGGAAAGTTCCCTAAAAATTAGAGCTCTAAGAAGTAGAAATGACTGCTTTCTGAGGTAGTTGGTTCACCCTCACTGGAAGTCTTTAGGAAAAGGCCAAAGGGGCCATTTGTTAGAGAGTTCTGTCCAAGGACATATAGAACATTCTGCCCTCAGAGCTTTTCTGTTTCTGTGAAATTAATAGGATCTAAAGGAGTTTTGCCAGGGATCAGTTAATCAATGAGCAAGCATTTTTTAGGAACCTACTATATATCAACCACTGGAATAGGCACTGAAACAATAAGAAAGGGGGAAAAGCATATCTCTTGCTCCCAGGAAATTTATGGGATCTGGGGAGAATTCTCAGGGTCCTGTAACACTCATTACACATAAACAAAGAAAGGAAAGGAGGGAACCCCAGATGACTTCTCAAATCCCTTCTAGCACTCAGATTCTGTTATAGGAAGAAGGAGTGGAAATTAACATGTTTTTAGCAATAGGCTTCTCCCTGGGTTGATCACAAAGAAAGAGTTACCAGTAGTCCAGGAGAATTTTTGATTCCAAAAAACTTTGGGCAGTCAGACCAGCTCTTTCTTAGATGGAAAGAATCACTCCTTCTATAAATTATTTAGGGGGTGGAGCCAAGATGGCGAAAAGGAAGCAGTAACCTCCCTGAGCTCCTCAGTCACTAAGTCTCAAAGGGTGAATCTGAGCAGATTCCAGAGTGACGGAGCCCACTGGAAGACAGAGCATGGCAGAGTCCAGCCCAGGAGATTGCCCAGTGTGCCTGGACAGGACGAGTACAGAGTGCTTGGGGTCTGCACAGCTCAGACCTAAGACCAGACAAGCAGACTACACCAGAGAGAGAAAAAGCCCCAGCCTGCAGACTTACAAAGGACTGATCACAGTCATCTCTCAGAGGGAAAGGATCATTGGAGCCGGGTAGGAGAGTTGGGCCCCCAGTGGAGAGAGTGGCTTCTCCAGCTGCATTTGGCCACCAACCTGGAAGTTTGGAAACTGCCTGCCTGTATAATACAGGGGCTGGAATGGCAAAGTAAATTCTAGCTGCTCTGATCCTCCCATCCCTCCTTCATGAAGCAGAAAACCCAAAGATAAGTCTCCCACCCAGATTGAAATCCCAAGTTAATGGAAATAGCCTCAGGCTTGAAAGTCTCCAAGAAGGGGTATAACTGAGACCACCAGGAGTCTGAAGAGAAGAGAGGGAGGGGTCCCAACAAGCCCCACCTCACCTCACCAACAAAAGCCTACTTATAGCCCAGGGGTATAGAGGCAGAAATCTGAAGTGGTCAGACTCACCCCCACCTACACATTTACATTCCTCACTGATTTCCCTGACTTATCCATAAACTAGCCACCCAGAGGTTTTCAAAGTCAAGGATCAGGCCCTAAACTCATAGCCTGAGAAACTAAGAAACAGGAAGTCACAATGGGAAGGAAGGAAGCTGAAAAGGAGAAGGGGAAGGCAAGAAAGTCTATCTGAGCCTACTATGTAGGGGAAGAACAACTAAATACACAGGACAATATAGACTCTCTACCCACACCTGAGACCACAGAAGGAAACATGATCTGGTCTCAAGCCCAAATAGCATTCCTGGAGGAGCTTAAGAAAAATTTTAAAGACCAAATCAGGGAAGTAGTGATCAACTTGGAAAAAAGTCTCAGTGAAGAAAACAAATCCTTAAAAAGTAAAATTAGTGAAGTAATTGGAGAAAAATACCTCCCTAAAAAAGGAACTTCAAAAACTAACTGAAGACCATAATTCCCTAAAAATTAGATACAATCAAACTGAAACTCAGAACTCTATGATGCAGCAGGAGTCAATAAAAAAAAAATCGAAAAATTGGAAGAAAATATAAAATATCTCACTGGAAAAAAAACTGACCTAGAGAACAGATCCAGGAGAGACAACTTAAGAATTATTGGTCTACCAGAAAGCCACGATGAAAAAAGCAGTCTAGACAACATCCTCCAAGAGACTGTCAAAGAAAACTATCCTGAGGTCCTGGAATCAGAAGATAAAATAGCTATCGATAGAATTCACTGGACTCCTCCTGAGCGAGATCCCAAACTGAAAACTCCACAAAATATAGTAGCAAAATTCCAGAATTACAAGATTAAAGAAAAAAGTCTACAAGCAGCCAGAAAGAAACAATTCAAATATCAATACAGTTAGGATCACACAGGACCTAGCAGCTTTTACATTAAAAGAGCAGAAGGACTGGAATTTGATATTTCATAGTGCAAGAGAGCTAGGACTACAACCAAGGATTAACTACCCGGCAAAACTGAGCATAATCTTTCAGGCAAGGAGATGGATGTTAAATGAAATAAGGGACTTCCAGACTTTCCTGATGAAAAAGCCAGAGCTTAATGGAAAATTTGATCTCCAATTACAAGACTCCAGAAAGATATAAAAAGGTAAACAAGGGAAACACAGACTCACACATGCATAAGTGCACACACCCAGAAACACATGCTCATTACTTGGGATGCAACAAGAGCAAAATATTCACATCCCTATATGTGGAGCTGATAACTGGCAATATTCAAAATCTTTACGATTATCATGACCTTCAAAAAAGTTATACTTAGATAGAGGGTGTGGGTATGAATGCACTAACATGAAGTCTAAAAAAAAACAAAAAAGACTATTAAGGGGATCAAAGAGACTGTAATGTGAAAAAGGAAAGGATGAGTTAGGAAAAGGTAAAATATGCCATCTGAAGAGGCATCAAAACACACTACAGAAGAGAGGAAAGAAAGAGGGAGAAGAACATCATTTAAACACTATTCTCACTGGCTCTGGTCCAAAGAGGGATCAAATTAATCAGTGAAGTTTAAGATTCTAATGTGAATAGGCACATAAATTCATTAAATAGAGGAAAAGGAGGGAGGAAGAGGAGCACTGTTTGAAAATTACTCATTGGTTTGGAATCAAACGAGGAGAAATTTACTCTGATAAGTATAAAAACTTATTGTGTCTTATAGATAGTGGAAGGGTAAGGGGGGGTGAAAAGGAGGAGACTAAATGGGGGGATTAGAAGGGAGGGAAATAGTAGTAAGGGGAGAGGGTAGGTCAAGAAGGGGGGTCACTGGGTGGGAACATTGAGGGGGGTGGTCAAAAGGGAAAACTTCAAGGAGGGGAAGGGAGAAGGAAGAAACAAAAACATAAACAGGGGAGGGAATAGGATGGAGGGAAGGAGACAGATAGTCATCATTACTGTGAATGTGAATGGGATGAACTCTCCCATAAAACAGAGGCAGATAGCAGAATGCATTAAAACCCATAATCCGGGGCGGCTAGGTGGCGCAGTGAATAGAGTGCTGGCCCTGGAATCAGAAGGACCTGAGTTCAGAGCCGGCCTCCGACACTTAATCCACACAAACAAAAACCTAGCTGTGTAACCTTGGGCAAGTTACTTAACCCCAATTGCCCTAAAGGGGCGGCTAGGTGGCGCAGTGAGTAAGAGCGCCGGCCTCGGAGTTTGGATGACCCGAGATCAGATCCGGCCTCAGAAAATGAGCACCCACGCATAAATAATGACTAGCCGTGTAACCTTGAGCAAGTTACTTAACCCCAATTGCTTTAAAAAAAAAAAAA
>WOXC01001334.1:0-31714 GCA_011680675.1 Gymnobelideus leadbeateri
AAAATTCTATAAGCAGCCAAAAGAAACAATTCAAATATTGAGGAACTACAGTTAGGATCACACAGGACCTAGCAGCTTCTACATTAAAAGAGAGGAGGGACTGGAATTTGATATTTCGTAGGGCAAGAGAGCTAGGACTACAACCAAGGATTAACTACCCAGCAAAACTGAGCATAATCTTTCAGGCAAGGAGATGGACATTTAATGAAGTAAGGGACTTCCAGACTTTCCTAATGAAAAAGCCAGAGCTCAATGGAAAATTTGATCTCCAATTACAAGACTCCAGAAGAACATAAAAAAGTAAACAAGGGTAACATAGACTCACACATGCAGAAGTGCACACACCCACACCCACAAACACAAGCTCATTACCTGGGATGCAACAAGAGCAAAATGTTCACATCCCTATATGTGGAGCTGATAACTGTCAATATTCAAAATCTTTATGATTATCATGACCTGCAAAAGGGTTATACTTAGAGGGTGTGGGTATGAATGCACTAACATGGAGTCTAAAAAAAAAAGACTATTAAGGGGATCAATGGTACTGTAATGGGGAAAAAGGAAAGGATGAGCTAGGAAAAGGTAAAATATGCCATCTGAAGAGGCATCAAAACACACTATAGAAGAAGGGAAAGTAAGAGGGAGAGGAACATCATTTAAACACTATTCTCACTGGTTCTGGTTCAAAGAAGGATCGAATTAATCAGTGAAGTTTAAGAATCTAACGTGAATAGACACATAAATTCATTAAATAGAGGAATTGGAGGGAGGGAGAGGAGCATTGTTTGAAATTTACTCTCATTGGTTTGGAATCAAACGGGGAGTAATTTTCTCTGATAAGTATAAAAATTTGTTGTGTCCTATAGATAGTGGGAGGGTAAGGGGGGGTGAAAAGGAGGAGACTAAAGGGAGGGATTATAAGGGAGGGAAATAGTAGTAAGGGGAGAGGGTAGGTTAAGAAGGGGGTCACTGGGTGGGAACACTGAGGGAGGGGGTGGTCAAAAGGGAAAACTTCAAGGAGGGGAAGGGAGAAGGAAAAACAAAAACATAAACAGGGGAGGGAATAGGATGGAAGGGAAGAGACAGATAGTCATCATTACTGTGAATGTGAATGGGATGAACTCTCCCATAAAACAGAGGCGGATAGCAGAATGGATTAAAAACCATAATCCTACAATATGCTGTCTTCAAGAAACACATTTGAAACAAAGGGATACCCACAGGGTAAAGGTAAAAGGTTGGAGTAAAATTTATTATGCCTCAGCTAAAGTAAAAAGCAGGGGTAGTAATACTTATCTCAGATAAAGCAAAAGCAAAAATAGATCTAATTAAAAGAGATAAGGAAGGAAACTATATCCTACTAAAAGGCACCATCGAGAATGAAGCAATATCACTACTTAATATATATGCACCAAGTGGTATAGCATCCAAATTCCTAGAGGAGAAGTTAAAGGAATTAGAGGAAGAAATAGATAGCAAAACTATACTAGTGGGGGACCTTAATCTCCCCCTCTCTGAACTCGATAAATCTAACCTCAAAATAAACAAGAAAGAAGTTAAGGAGGTGAATAGAATCTTAGAGAGACTAGATATGATGGATCTCTGGAGAGAAAACTGAATGGGGATAAAAAGGAATTTACTTTCTTCTCAGCAGTGCATGGTACATACTCAAAAATAGACCATGTACTAGGGCATAAAAACCTCACAATCCAGTGCAGAAAGGCAGAAATATTAAGCGCATCATTCTCAGATCATGATGCAATAAAAATTATATGCAATAAAGGGCCATGGAAAGATAGACTAAAAACTAATTGGAAACTAAACAATTTAATCCTAAAAAATTGGTGGGTCAAAGAAGAAATTATAGAAACAATCAATAATTTCATTCAAGAGAATGATAATAATGAAACAACATACCAAAATTTGTGGGATGCACTAAAGGCAGTTCTCAGGGGAAGTTTTATATCCCTGAGTGCATACTTAATTAAAGCAGAGAGAAGGGAGGTCAATGAATTGGACATGCAATTGAAAAAGCTAGAAAAAGAACAAATTGAAAATCCCCAATTTAGTACTAAATTAGAAATATTGAAAACCAAAGGTGAGATTAATAAAATTGAAATTAAGAAAACCATTGAATTAATAAATAAAACTAAGAGCTGGTTTTATGAAAAAATCAACAAAATTGATAGACCCTTAGTCAATATGATAAAAAAAAAGAAAGAAAACCAAATTATGAGTATCAAAAATAAAAAGGGTGAATCTACCTCCAATGAAGAGGAAATCAAAAAAATAATGAGGAATTATTTTTCCCAATTGTATGCACATAAATATGACAATCTTAGTGAAATGGATGAATATTTACAAAATCACAAATTGCCCAGATTAACTGAAGAGGAAGTGAATTACCTAAATAACCCCATCTCAGAAAAAGAAATCAAACAAGCCATCAATGAACTCCCTAGGAAAAAAATCTCCAGGGCCAGATGGGTTCACTAGTGAATTCTATCAAACATTTAAAGAACAATTGATTCCAATACTCTACAAACTATTTGGGAAAATTAGTGAAGAAGGAGTCCTACCAAACTCTTTCTATGACACAAATATGGTACTGATTCCTAAATCAGGAAGAGATAAAACAGAGAAAGAAAATTATAGACCAATCTCCCTCATGAATTTAGACGCAAAAATTCTAAATAAAATATTAGCCAAAAGACTCCAACAACTTATCACAAAAATAATACACCCTGATCAGGTAGGATTCATTCCAGGAATGCAAGGATGGTTTAATATTAGGAAAACCATCAGTATAATTGAGCATATCAACAATAAAACTAGCAGAAACCACATGATCATCTCAATAGATGCAGAAAAGGCTTTTGACAAAGTACAACATCCATTCCTATTAAAAACACTAGAAAGTATAGGAATAAATGGAGCCTTCCTTAAAATAGTTGCTAGCATCTATCTAAAACCATCAGCAAGTATTATATGCAATGGGGATAAACTAGAAGCCTTTCCAATAAGATCAGGAGTGAAACAAGGGTGTCCACTATCACCCCTCTTATTCAATCTGGTACTTGAAACATTAGCAGTAGCAATTAGAGAAGAAAAAGAAATCAAAGGAATCAAATTAGGCAAAGAAGTGACCAAGCTGTCACTCTTTGAAGATGATATGATGATATACTTAGAGAATCCTAGAGAATCAAGTAAAAAATTACTTGAGACAATAAATAAATTTGGCAAAGTTGCAGGATATAAAATAAACCCACATAAATCCTCAGCATTCCTGTACATCTCTAATGAAACTCAACAGCAAGAGATAGAAAGAGAAATCCCATTTAAAGTCACTGTAGACATTATAAAATATTTGGGAATCTACTTGCCAAAACAAACCCAGAATCTATATGATCAAAACTACAAAACACTTCTCACACAAATAAAAACAGATCTAAATAGTTGGAAAAATATCAATTGCTCGTGGCTGGGTCGAGCTAATATAATAAAAATGACAATTTTACCCAAACTAAATTATATATTTAGTGCCATTCCAATCAATCTACCAAAAATCTACTTTGTAGAGTTAGACAAAATAATAACACAATTTATTTGGAAAAACAAACGGTCTAGAATATCAAGGGAATTAATGAAAAGAAATGCTAGGGAAGGTGGACTAGCTATGCCAGATCTTAATCTGTATTATACAGCAGCAGTCATCAAAACTGCTTGGTACTGGCAGAGGTGTAGAGTAGTGGATCAATGGAATAGATTAGGTGCAGGAGACCCAGCAGTTAATGAATATAGCAATCTATTGTTCGATAAACCCAAAGACCCCAGTTTTTGGGACAAGAATGCACTATTTGACAAAAACTGCTGGGAAAACTGGAATACAGTATGGCAGAAACTGGGCATAGATCACTATCTAACACCATATACCAAAATCAAGTCTAAATGGGTGCATGATCTAGGTGTAAAGGATGATACTGTAAGCAATTTGGGAAAGCAAGGAATAGTTTACCTGACAGATCTGTGGAGAGAGGAAGATTTTAGGACCAAACAAGAATTAGAGAGCATTATAAAATGCAAAATGGATAATTTTGATTACATTAAATTGAAAAGCTTCTGCACAAGCAAAGCCAATGTAACCAAGATCAAGAGGGAGGTGGGAAATTGGGAAAGAATTTTTACAACTTGTGTCTCTGATAAAGGACTCATTTCTAAAATTTATAGAGAATTGAGCCAAATCTATATGAATACAAGTCATTCCCCAATTGAGAAATGGTCAAAGGATATGAATAGGAAGTTTTCAGAGAAAGAAATTAGAGATATCTATAAGCATATGAAGAAATGCTCTAAATCACTATTAATTAGAGAAATGCAAATCAAAACAACTCTGAGATACCACATCTCTCCAGTCAGATTAGCTAAGATGACAAAACAAGAAAGTGACAAATGCTGGAGAGGATGTGGGCAAATTGGAACACTAATACATTGCTGGTGGAGTTGTGAACTTATTCAACCATTTTGGAGAGCAATCTGGAATTATGCCCAAAGGATTATAAATAATTTCATACCCTTTGACCCAGCCATACCACTCCTAGGGTTATATCCCAAAGAGATCATAGTAGTGGGAGGAAGAACCATATGTACAAAAATATTTTTAGCAGCCCTTTTTGTGGTTGCAAAGAATTGGAAACTAAAGGAGTGCCCATCAATTGGGGAATGGCTAAACAAGTTGTGGTATATGAATGTAATGGAATTTTATTGTGCTATAAGAAACGAGGAGGTGACGGATTTCATAATTACCTGGAGAGACTTATACAAACTGATGCTGAGCGAGAAGAGTAGAATCAGAAGAAATTTGTATACAATCACAGACATACCATATCTGTGATGACCAACTATGACAGACTGGATTCTTTTCAGCAATGCAGTGATATAAGTTAATCCCGAATGACTCAAGAAAGTGAGAAATGCGCCATCCAGAGATATAACTAGAAAGAACTGAGCCTGAATCCTGATGGAAGCAAACTAAATGATCTTGTTCTTCTCATTGTTTGGTTTTACTTCTTCCTTACCATCTTTCATCCCACCTAGTACAATATGCCTTTGTAATTGGAATAATGTTTAATATGAATGCATTTGCAGACCCTATACTGTACTATAGTCTTTGCTGTCATGAGGGGAGGGGGGAGGGAAGTAAAGGAAATTTGAAAATCAAGGAACTATGGAATTGAATCTTGTTAACTGAAACTAAACTAATAAATTAATTTAAAAAAAAATAAAAAAAAATAAAATAAAAAAAAAAAAGATAGGGTAAGAGCAGCTTCAGGATCTTGGAGAGAAGATAAGTATTAAATCCTAGACACTTTCAGGTTGTCCAACGAAAATTATTCAGAAAAATCTCCTATGGTCTATAGCGGTCAAAAATAACAGGCTGTTGTTTTCAGATTCATGAGTCACCATGATTCCTTGTGGTCATCTATAGCATTTAGAAAGGCAGGACCAATTTGTGCAAAGAAGCTTAACCTACCCCTTAGCAGCACCTTTTTAGTACTGATCCAGCCCAGGTGTGAGGTAGGTGCCCTAACTTTTCAGTCTTTTTAATGAATACATTGGATTCTGATTTTAGCTTTCCTTTATCCCACATTTTAGGATCATACGATTAAGAACTGGACAGAATTGGATTGGAGTCAGGGCTGGGGAAAGTATGGCTTTCTAGGTCCTGGGTGTGGCCTTTGGACTGAATCCAAGTTTTCCAGAACTAACAGATTTATTAAGGGGATTTGTTCTGTGAAGTTTAGATTCAGTCCCCACTTGAGGAAATAGAGGGCCACATGTGGCCTCCAGGCCATGGAATCCCCACACCTGCATTCAGAACTACCCTCTCACATCTTTCTTTTTTAACAAATAAGGAAATAGTTCCTGCAAAAGTATCGATAACTCATCCAGGGCCATAATGCTTGTGGAAATAAAGGGGTCAAAGAATCTCCAGAATTTTCTAGAAAGAATTCACTTCAGTTGTGTGGTCATTCAGTTGTGTCCATCTCTTCATTACCTTATATTGGGTTTTCTTTTTTTTTTTAAACAAATACTTTATTAACTTCTGTTTTACATCATTCATTTCCGCCAGATTTTGAGTTACAATCATTTTCCCCCCATTATTCCCCTACCCAACCTCCCAGAATAGCAGTCCCACAAGATATCACTTCCTCCAATCTGCTCTCTCCCATACCTTCTCCCATACCCCCATCAACTTTTCCATTAGAGGAAGGTGAGTCTTTGCATCCCAATGCCTGCACATCTTATCCCCCTATTACAAGCAAAAGAGTATTAATAATAGTATTTATATATATTTGAAACATTTAATGTTACGACCTCAAATTCCAGATCCATTTCCTTCCTCCCTTGTCACCCATTCCCTCTTGGGAGATAAGTAATTCAGTATATGTTGTACATGTCTAGCTATGCAAAACATTATCATAGTAGATATATTGTACAGGGCTGCTTATAATTCCCTGCCACTCATCCCACCCCCCACCTGGTCCATTCCCTGCATGATCCTGTCCCTCTTCTATAGTGGGTAATTCCAACCTCCCCTACCCCCAAGGATGCCCTCCCATCCATCATCCCTCCTCTCATCCCCCTTCCCCCTATCCTGCTGCAGGTTGAGATATCCCATTTAGTATGTATGTCATTTTCTCCCTGAACCAAATTCAATGTGAATGTGGATTTGCCTTTTTAGCCTTCCTTATTCTCCCCCTCCTTTGCAACCACTTCCCCTTGCTTCTTCTACATGGGATAGTTTACCCTACCCTGTCTCTCCCCATCTCCTCTTGCCACTTTCCTCTCTCACCTCATAATTTCATCCTTGAGTATTCTCCCTTCCCAACAAATTCAACCTATGCCCTCTATCCATATATAACTGTAACCATATACACACACATTCACATATGTATTCATATAACCACACCCCCTTCTTCCATTATTTTCATAGTGAGAAAGATATCATCAGTCACAGTTATTGCTTTTCCATATAGGAATGTAAATAGTTCAACTTTGATAAGTTCCTTTTGATTTCTTTTCCCTGATTACCTTCTCAGGCATCTCTTGCTTCTTGTGTCTGGATGTCAAATTTTCTATTCAACTCTGGTTTTTTCCTCAAGAATGCTTGAAAGTCCTCTATTCCACTGAATGACCATATTTTCCCTGAAACAAAATACTCAGTTTTGCTGGGTAGGTGACCCTTGGGTTCATTCCCAGTTCTTTTGCCCTCTGGAATATCATATTCCATGCCCTTCGATCCCTCAGTGTAGAAGCTGCCAAGTCCTGGGCTATTCTGATTGTATTTCCACAATATAGAAATTGTTTCTTCCTGGCCGCTTATAGTATTTTCTCCTTGATCTGGGGATTCTGGAACCTGGCTATAATATTTCTGGGAGTTTTCTTTTTGGGATCTTTTTCAGGAGGTGATCTGTAGATTCTTTCAACCTCTATTTTGCCCTCTGGATCTAAAACATCAGGGCAGTTTTCCTTGAGAATTTCTTGAAGGGTGATTTCTAGGTTGTTTCCTTGATCATGGCTTTCAGGTAGTCCAATAATTTTTAAATTGTCTCTCCTGGATCTATTCTCCAGGTCAGTGGTTTTTACCATGAGATATTTCACATTGCCTTCTAATATTTCGTTTGTTTGGATCTGCTTAACAGCATCTTGATTTCTCATAAAGTCACTAGCTTCCATTTGCTCCAGTCTAACTCTGAAGGAATGAATCTCCTCAGTGAACTTTTAAGATTCTTTTTCCATCTGGCAAATTCGACTTTTTAAGGCATTCTTTTCCTCATTGCCCTTTTGGGCCTCCTTTGCCATTTGAGTTAGTCTATTTTTTAAGGTGTTTTCCTCAGTCAGGCTGCTGACCCTCATTTCATACTTTTCCTGCATCCTTCTCATTTCTCTTTCCAATTTTTCCTCCACTTCCCTTATTTGATTTTTAAAGTCTTTCTTAAGGTCCTCTATGGCCTGCAACCCGCTCATGTTTTCCCCTGGGGCTTTTGGAGCAGGACTTCTGACCTCACAGTCCTTTTCCCACTCTATGCCCCCAAAATAGGAGTCTAGGGTTGCATTTTTCTGTTTCCTTTCCTTGGCATGTTGCCACTTAATTGCTTGACTTTTGGGCTTGTTGCCACACTATGGCTTTAAGGCCAGCTAGAGGAATTTTCGTCCCGAACGTGTGGGGGGCAACTTCCGTTTCTGGCAAGCTGTGAACCCACCCACAACTTCCACCCTAGATCACAATCCAGATCCAGGGAGGTTAAAGCAAGAGCGATTACCCCCCAAGACTGATCGCTGGATCTCCCCACAATTTGTAGGCTGGGAGCCGGAAATGCCTCTGAAAACTACAAAATGGCGTGTCTCCTCAGAGGCTTCTAGCCCCCAGGGGAGGGAGCCGACGCATTCCCCCAAATACAGGTCCCAAAGTCCATAGGACACTAACCTCTTACTTTGTCCTAGGCATGTCTATGTTGATGATTCTGGAGTCGCCACAGCTGCTGGTGTTCTGGGGTTCCTCCAGCTGGCTGCTGGCCCTGCCGCCCTGGGGCTAAAACCTCAGCTCACGTGGACCTGGGCTCGGCTCGGCTCCTGCGCTCTGCCGGCTCCCAGACCACTGCGCTGGTCCTTACTGCAGGGTGCTGGGCTGTCCTCAGCGGGAGGTTAGCTTCTCAGTGTCGTTCTGTGGGTGCTGGGGCTCCAGAAGATTTTCTGAGTCCTTTTTTTACATAGTTTGTGGAGAATCTGGGGGCAGAGAGGCTTGGATGAGCTGTTTCTACTCCGCCATCTTGGCTCCTATATTGGGTTTTCTTAAAAGAAAGACTGGAGGAATGCCCATTTCCTTCTCTAGTAGATTAAGATAAACAGAGGTTATTTGACTTGCCTAGGATCACTCAGGTAGAGAGTATCTGAACCTTGATTTTAACTCAGGTCTTTCTCACTTGATCCCTCATGCTCTATCCCCTGAACTACTTGGCTTTCTTTTTTTTTTTTTAAACAAATGCTTTATTAACTTCTGTTTTACATCATTCATTTCCGCCAGATTTTGAGTTACAATCATTTTCCCCCCATTATTCCCCTACCCAACCTCCCAGAATAGTAGTCCCACAAGATATCACTTCCTCCAGTCTGCTCTCTCCCATACCTTCTCCCATACCCCCATCGACTTTTCCATTAGAGGAAGGTGAATCTTTGTGTCCAATGCCTGCACATCTTATCTCCCTATTACAAGCGAAAGAGTATTAATAATAGTATTTATATATATTTGAAACATTTAATGTTACGACCTCGAATTTCAGATCCATTTCCTTCCTCCCTTGTCACCCATTCCTTCTTGGGAGATAAGCAATTCAGTATGTGTTGTACATGTCTAGCTATGCCAAACATTATCATAGTAGATATATTGTACAAGGCTGCTTATAATTCCCTCCCACTCATCCCACCCCCCACCTGGTCCATTCCCTACATAATCCTGTCCCTCTTCTATGGTGGGTACTTCCAACCTCCCCTCACCCCAAGGATACCCTCCCATCCATCATCCCTCCTCTCATCCCCCTTCCCCCTATCCTGCTGCAGGTTGAGATATCCCATTTAGTATGTATATCATTTTCTCCCTGAACCAAATTCAATGTGAATGTGGTTTTGCCTTTTTAGCCTTCCTTATTCTCCCCCTCCTTTGCAACCACTTCCCCTTGCTTCTTCTACATGGGATAGTTTACCCTACCCTGTCTCTCCCCATCTCCTCTTGCCACTTTCCTCTCTCACCTCATAATTTCATCCTTTGAGTATTCTCCCTTCCCAACAAATTCAACTTATGCCCTCTATCCATATATAACTGTAACCATATACACACACATTCACATATGTCTTCATATGACCACACCCCCTTCTTCCATTATTTTCATAGTGAGAAAGATATCATCAGTCACAGTTATTGCTTTTCCATATAGGAATGTAAATAGATCAACTTTGATAAGTTCCTTTTGATTTCTTTTCCCTGATTGCCTTCTCAGGCATCTCTTCCTTCTTGTGTCTGGATGTCAAATTTTCTATTCAGTTCTAGTTTTTTCCTCAAGAATGCTTGAAAGTCCTCTATTCCACTGAATGACCATATTTTCCCCTGAAACAAAATACTCAGTTTTGCTGGGTAGGTGACCCTTGGGTTCATTCCCAGTTCTTTTGCCTTCTGGAATATCATATTCCATGCCCTTCTATCCCTCAGTGTAGAAGCTGCCAGGTCCTGGGCTATTCTAATTGTGTTTCCACAATATTGAAATTGTTTCTTCCTGGCTGCTTGGAGTATTTTCTCCTTGATCTGGGGATTCTGGAACCTGGCTATAATATTTCTGGGAGTTTTCTTTTTGGGATCTTTTTCAGGAGGTGATCGGTGGATTCTTTCAACCTCTATTTTGCCCTCTGGATCTAAAACATCAGGGCAATTTTCCTTGAGAATTTCTTGAAGGGTGATTTCTAGGTTCTTTCTTTGATCATGGCTTTCAGGTAGTCCAATAATTTTTAAATTGTCTCTCCTGGATCTGTTCTCCAGGTCAGTGGTTTTTCCCATGAGATATTTCACATTGCCTTCTAATCTTTCATTTGTTTGGATCTGCTTAACAGCATCTTGATTTCTCATCAAGTCATTAGCTTCCATTTGCTCCAGTCTAACTCTGAAGGAATGAATCTCCTCAGTGAACTTTTGAGATTCTTTTTCCATCTGGCAAATTCGACTTTTTAAGGCATTCTTCTCCTCATTGCCCTTTTGGGCCTCCTTTGCCATTTGAGTTAGTCTATTTTTTAAGGTGTTGTTTTCCTCAGTCAGGCTGTTGACCCTCATTTCATACTTTCCTGCATCCTTCTCATTTCTCTTTCCAATTTTTCCTCCACTTCTCTTATTTGATTTTTAAAGTCCTTCTTAAGGTCCTCTATGGCCTGCAACCCTCTCATGTTTTCCCCTGGGGCTTTTGGAGCAGGACTTCTGACCTCACAGTCCTTTTCCCGCTCTATGCCCCCAGAATAGGAGTCTAGGGTTGCATTTTTCTGTTTCCTTTGCCTTGGCATGTTGCCACTTAATTGCTTGACTTTTGGGCTTGTTGCCACACTATGGCTTTAAGGCCAGCTAGAGGAATTTTCGTCCCGAATGTGTGGGGGGCAACTTCCGTTTCTGGCAAGCTGTAAACCCACCCACAACTTCCACCCTAGATCACAATCCAGATCCAGGGAGGTTAAAGCAAGAGCGATTACCCCCCAAGACTGATCGCTGGATCTCCCCACGATTTGTAGGCTGGGAGCCAGAGATGCCTCTGAAAACTACAAAATGGCGTGTCTCCTCAGGGGCTTCTAGCCCCCAGGGGAGGGAGCTGACGCATTCCCCAAATACAGGTCCCAAAGTCCATAGGACACTAACCTCTTACTTTGTCCTAGGCATGTCTATGTTGATAATTCTGGAGTCACCACAGCTCCTGGTGTTCTGGGGTTCCTCCAGCCGGCTGCTGGCCCTGCCGCCCTGGGGCTAAAACCTCGGCTCACACGGACCTGGGCTCAGCTCGGCTCGGCTCCTGTGCTCTGAGCTCTGCGCGCTGCCGTCTCCCAGACCGCTGCGCTGATCCTTCCTGCAGGGCTGCTGGGCTGTCCTCAGCGGGAGGTTAGCTTCTCTGTGTCGTTCTGCAGGTGCTGGAGCTCCAGAAGTTGTTCAGATTCCTTTTTTACATAGTTTGTGGGGAATCTGGGGGCAGAGAGGCTTGGAAGAGCTGTTTCTACTCCGCCATCTTGGCTTTCTCTCCTAGATGATCTCTAAGGTGTCTTCCAGGTAAGAGTTTCAGTCTAAATATAGCATTTTGACTTGTAAATATATGCACTAAGCTTTTACTATGAACAAGGCATTGTATTAAACTCTGGGGAGACAAATATAATCAAACACAATTGTTCCTGTCTTGGAAGAGCATATATTCTTCTTTTTTAAATTACATTTATTTGTTTACTGTTAGTTTTCAACATTCCAATCCACAGTCCCTGGAGTTTCAGATTGTCTACCCTTCCCTCTCCTCCCCACTCCCTGCCCATGGCATCCTACAGTCAAGTAGAGGATCTGCAAATACTTTAAATGAGCAAACATTAAACATTAGTCATGTTGTAAAGGATTATAACCAGTAGGGCAAACAGTGAGAAAGAAGAAACAAACCAAAGTAAAACAAAAAAAAGGGGCAAATAGTTTGCTTCAGCCTGAATTCATACTCTGTGGTTCTGTCTCTGGACAAGGACATGCCTTTCCATCATGAGTCTTTGGGAGTTGTCTTGTAACCTTGCATTGCTGAGAGGAGCCCAGGCTATCAAAGTCAGTCATCACACATACGATGTGTCAGTAGTTGTGTATAACATTGTCTTGGTTCTGCTCTTCTCACTCAGTGTCAGTTTATATAGGTCTCTACAAGTTATTCTGAACTCTGTCTACTAATCTTTTCTTATAGTACAATAGTATTCCATTACATGCATATAACACAACTTGTTCAGCTATTCCCCAATTGATGGGCATCCCTTTGATTTCCAATTCTTTGCTACCACAAAAAGAGCTGCTATAAATGTTTTTATATGAACAATAAATTTGACTCAATTTTTCTGTTTCTGCATATTTTAGAAATGATGTCTTTTTCAGAGATATTGCTTGTAAAAATTCTTTCCTAATTTCCCACTTCCCTCCAAATCTTGGTTGTATTGACTTTATTTGTACAAAATCTTTTCAATTTAATGTAATCAAAATTATTCGTTTTGCATTGTGAAATGCTCTCTGTCTCTTGTTTGGTCACAAATTCTTCTCTTCTCCATAGATCTGAGAGGGAAACTATTCTTTGCTTTCCCAGATTGCTTACAGTATCAGCCTTTATATCTAGATCATGCACCCATTTAGATTTTATTTTGGTATATGGTGTAAGATATTCATCTATGCCCAGTTTCTGCCATATTATTTTCCAATTTTCCCAGCAGTTTTTGTCAAATAGTAAATTATTATCCCAGAAGATAGGGTCTTTGGTTTTGTCAAATAACAGATTACAATAATCATTGACTGATGTGTCCCGTGTATCTAATCTATTCCATTATTCCACCACTCTATTCCTTAGCCAGTACCAAATTGTTTTGCTGACTGCTGCTGTATAATACAGTTTAAAATCTGTTATGGCTAAGCCACGTGTCCTAGCATCTCTTTTCATTAAATCCTGTACCATTTGTTCTTCCAAATGAATTTTGTTACTATTTTTTTCTAGCTCTATAAAGTAATTTTCTGGTAGATTGATTGGTATGGCACTAAATAGGTAAATTAATTTAGGTAAAATTGTCATTTTTATATTAGCTTGACCCAGCCATGAGCAACTGATGTTTTTCCAATTATTTAGATCTGGTCTTATTTGTGTGAGAAGTGTTTCATAATTGTGTTCACATAGTTCTTGGGTTTGTTTTGGCAGGTAGATTCCCAAATATTTTATAGAGTCTACAGTAACTTTAAATGGAATTTCTCTTTCTATTTTTTGCAGTTGAAATTCATTAAAAATGTATAGGAATTCCAAAGATTTATGTGGGTTTATTTTATATCTGGCAACTATGCTGAATTTATTTATTATCTCAAATAGTTTTTATGTGATAATCTAGGATTCTCTCAGTATATCATCATGTCATCTGCAAAGAGTGATAGCTTGGTCTCTTCTTTCCCTACGTTGATTCCTTTGATTTATTTTTCTTCTCTTGTTGCTACAGCTAACATTTCTAGTACCAGATTGAATAAGAATGGTGATAGTGGCCATCCTTGTCTCACCCCCAATCTTTTTTGGAAAAGCTTCTAGTTTATCCCCATTACATATAATACTAGCTAATGGTTTTAGATAGATGTTACTTATCGTTTTAATGAAGGCTCCATTTATTCCGACATTTTCTAATGTTTTTAATAGGAATGGGTGATGTATTTTGTCAAACACTTTTTCTGCATCTACTGAGATAATCGTATTTTTTCTACTAGTTGTGTTGTTAACATGATCAATTATACTAATAGTTTTCCTAATACTGAATGATCCTTGATTTCCTGGAATAAATCCTACCTGATCAAAATGTATCATTCTTGCGATAAGTTGCTGTAGTATTTTTGCTAATATTTTATTTAAATTTTTTTGCATCTATATTCATGAGGGAATATAATTTTCTATAATTTTCTTTCTCTTTTTTGGCTCTTCCTGATTTAGGTATCAGTACCATATTTGTGTCAAACAAAATAATTATTCTTCTCCAATTTTCCCAAATAGTTTATAAGGTATTGTAATAAATTTTTATTTAAAGGTTTGATAGAATTCAGGGGTGGCTAGGCAGTGCAATGAATAGAGCAACAGCCCTGGAATCAGGAGGACCTTGGTTCAGATCTGGCCTCAGACAATTAACACAAAAACTAGCCATGTGACCTTGGGCAAGTCACTTAACCCCAATTGCCCTCCAAAAAGGGGAAAAAAGGGTTTGATCAGAATTCATTTATAAAACCATCTGGTCCGGGAGATTTATTCCGAGAGTATTCATTGATGGCTTGTTCAATTTATTTTTCTTAGATAGGGTTGTTTGAATATCCTACACTCTCTTCAGTTAATCTGGGCAATTTATATTTTTGTAAATATTCATCCATTTCACTAAGATTATCAAATTTATGGGCATACAATTGGGCAAAATAATTCTTAATTATTGTTTTAATTTCTTCTTTGTTGGAGGTTAATTTGCCCCTTTCATTTTTGATTCTGGTGATTTGATTTTCTTTCTATTTTATCAAAATGATTTAACATATATCAATTTTATTGGTTATTTCATAAAACCAGCTCTTAGTTAGATTTATTAGTTCAATAGCTTTCTTAATTTCAATTTCATTAATCTCTCTGTTGGTTTTTAGTATTTCTAATTTTGTGTTTAATTGGGGATTTTCAATTTGTTCTTTTTCTAGCTTTTTCAGTTGCATGCCCAGTTTATTGATCTCCATTTTCTCTATTTTATTCATCTGTGCAATCAGAGATATAAAACTTCCCCTAACAACTTTTCCTGCATCCCTCAAGTTTGTCTGTGTTGCCTCATTGTTGCCACTCTGAGTTCCATTCCGGCCTCAGACACTTAACACACAACCAAAAAGCCTAGACATGTGACCTTGGGCAAGTTACATAACCCCAATTTCCCTCCAAAAAAAGACCCCAACATTTGGGACTGAAGTTCCCCTCTCTGGTGGCAGAGTCCTACTGTGGCAACAAGCCCAAAAGTCAAGTAATTTAGTGGCAACATGCCAAGCAAAGGAAATAAAATAAACAGAAAAATGCAACATTAGACCCGTATTTGGGGGGCAAAGAGGATCGAAGCAGGGAACAGGAGGAGGATTGTGAGGTCAGAAATACTGCTCCAAAAGCCCCAAAGGAAAATATGAGCAGGTTACAAGCCATAGAGGACCTTAAGAAGTAGAAAAGAGAAGTAAAGAAAAATTGGGAAGAGAAATGAGAAGGATACAGGAAAAGAATGAAATGAGAGTCAACAGCCTGACTGAGGAAAATAACATCCTAAAAAATAGACTAACTCAAATGGCAAAGGAAGTTCAAAAGGGCAATGATGAGAAGAATGCCTTAAAAAGCCAAATTTGTGAGATGGAAAAAGAATCTCAAAAGCACACTGAGGAGATTCATTCCTTCAGAGTTAGACTGGAGCAAATAGAAGCTAATGACTTTATGAGAAATCAAGATGCTGTTAAACAGATCCAAACAAATGAAAGAATAGAAGGCAATATGAAATATCTCATGGGAAAAACCACTGACCTGGAAAATAGATCCAGGAGAGACAATTTAAAAATTATTGGACTACCTGAAAGCCATGATCAAAGAAAGAACCTAGAAATCACCCTTCAAGAAATTCTCAAGGAAAATTGGCCTGGTATTTTAGATCCAGAGGGAAAAATAGAGAATGAAAGAATCCACCAATCACCTCCTGAAAAAGATCCCAAAAAGAAAACTCCCAGGAATAGTATAGCCAGGTTCCAGAATCCCCAGTTCAAGGAGAAAATACTACAAGCAGCCAGGAAGAAACAATTTCAATATTGTGGAAACACAATCAGAATAGCCCAGGACCTGGCAGCTTCTACACCGAGGGATCGAAGGGCATGGAATATGATGTTCCAGAGGGCAAAAGAACTGAATATGAACTCAAGGGTCACCTACCCAGCAAAACTGAGTATTTTGTTTCAGGGGAAAATATGGTCATTCAGTGGAATAGAGGACTTTCAAGCATTCTTGAAGAAAAAAACCAGAGTTGGATAGAAAATTTGACATCCAGACACAAGAAGCAAGAGATACCTGAGAAGGTAATCAGGGAAAAGAAATCAAAAGGAACTTATCAAAGTGGAAATATTTACATTCCTACATGGAAAAACAATAATTGTGACTGATGAAACCTTTCTCAGTATGAAAATAATGGAAGAAGAGTATATGGGCATATGAATACATATGTGAATGTGTATATATAAGTTTACAGTTATACATGGATAGAGGGCACAGGTTGAATTTGGTAGGAAGGGATGATACTTAAGGGGTGAATTTATGAGGTGAGAGAGGAGAGTAGCAAGAGGAGATGGGGAGAGACAGGGTAGGGTAAACTATCTCATGTAGAAGAAGCAAGGGGAAGTGGCTGCAGGGAAGGGGAAGAGCAGGAAGGCAAAAAGGCAAAACCATATTCTCATTGAATGGCTCAGGGATATAATGACATACATACTAAATGGGATATCTCACCCTGCTGGAGAGTAGGGGGGAGGGGCACGAGAGGGAGGATGATGGAGGGGAGGGCATTCTGGGGGGAGGGGATTATGGAAGTACCTACTTTTGAAGAGGGACAGGATCAAAGTAGGGAATGGACCAGGTGGGGGTGGGATGGCTGGGAGGGAAATATAGCCAGTCTTTTACAATATATCTAATATGGTAATGTTTTGCCTAGCTATACATGTACAACATATACTGAATTTCTTATCTTCCCAGAGGGAATGGGTGACAAGGGAGGAAGGGAATTGATCTGGAATTTGAGGTTTTAAAATTAAATTTCTCAAATATATATAAATACTATTATTAATACTATTTTACATGTAATTGGGAAATAAAGTGTTCAGGCATTGGGGCACAGAGACTCACCTTGCCTTAATGGTACAGTCTAAGGGGATATGGGAGAAGATATGGGAGAAAGCAGATTGGATGAGGGGATATCTTGTGGGCCTGCTATTCTAGGGTAGTGGGTAGGGGAAAAATGGAGAGAAAATTGTGATTCAAAATCTGGCGGAATTGAATGATGTAAACCAGAAATTAATAAAGCATTTGTTAAAAAAAAAAAGAAAATTTAAAATATCTCATTGGAAAAACAACTGACCTAGAGAACAGATTCAGAGAGACAACTCAAGAATTATTGGTCTATCAGAAAGCCATGGCAAAAAAAAAAAGCAGCCTAGACAACATCCTCTAAGAGATTGTCAAAGAAAACTGTCCTGAGGTCCTGGATTCAAAAGATAAAATAGCTATCAAAAGAATTCACTGGACTCTTCCTGAAAGAGATCCCAAATTGAAAACTCCAAGAAACATAGTAGCCAAATTACAGAATTACAAGAATAAGGAAAAAATTCTGCTAGCAACCAAAAAGAAACAATTCAAATATCGAGGAACTAGAGTTAGGATCACACAGGACCTATCAGCTTCTACATTAAACGAGCAGAGCCACTGGAATTTGATATTTCGTAGGGCAAGAGAGCTAGGACTACAACCAAGGATTAACTACCCGGCAAAACTGAGCATAATGTTTCAAGCAAGGAGATGGTCGTTTAATGAAATAAGGGACTTCCAGTCTTTCCTGATTAAAAAGCCAGAGCTCAATGGAAAATTTTTTCTCCAATTACAAGACTCAAGAAAGACATAAAAAGGTAAACAAGGAAAACACAGACTCACACATACACACATGCACACACCCACACTCATACACATATGCTCATTACTTGGGATGCAACAAGAGCAAAATATTCACATTCCTATATGTGGAGCTGATAACTGTCAATATTGATTTTTTATGATTATCATGACCTTCAAAAGGGTTATATTTAGATAGAGGGTGGGGGTATGAATGCACTAATCTGAAGACTTAAAAAAAACCTATTAAGGGGATCAAAGGGACTGTAATGGGAAAAAGGAAAGGATGAGATAGGAAAAGATAAAATATGCCATGCAAAATAGGCATTAAAACACACTATAGTAGAGGGGAAAGAAAGAGGGAGAGGAACATTATTTAAACACTATTATCACTGATTCTGGTTCAAAGAGGGATCAACTTAATCAGTGAAGTTTAAGATTCTAATGTGAATAAACACATTCTTTCAATAAAAGAGGAAAAGGGGGGGGAGAGGAGCACTATTTGAAATTTAATCTCATTGGTTTGGAGTCAAATGGGGAGTAACTTACTCTGATAAGTATAAAAATTTATTGTGTCCTATAGATAGTGGAAGGGCAAGGGGTGGGATTGAAAAGGAGGAGACTAAAGGGGGGGATTAGAGGGGAGGGAAATAGTAGTAATGAAAGAGGGTCAGATAAGAAGGGGGGTCACAGGGTGTGAACTCTGAGGGAGGGGGTAGTCAAAAGGAAAAACTTCAAGGAGGGGAAGGGAGAAGGAAGAAACAAAAACATAAACAGAGGAGGGAATAGGATGGAGGGGAAGAGACAGATAGTCATCATTATGTGATGTGAATGTGAATGGGATGAACTCTCCCATAAAGCAGAGGCAGATAGCAGAATGGATTAAAAACCATAATCCTACAATATGCTGTCTACAAGAAACACATTTGAAACAAAGGGATACCCACAGGGTAAAGGTAAAAGGCTGGAGTAGAATTTATTATGCCTCACCTAAAGTAAAAAAAAGCAGGGGTAGCAATACTTATCTCAGATAAAGCAAAAGCAAAAATAGATCTAATTAAAAGAGATAAGGAAGGAAACTATATCCTGCTAAAAGGGACCATCTAAAATGAAGCAATATCATTACTTAATATATATGGACCAAGTGGTATAGCATCCAAATTCCTAGAGGAGAAGTTAAAGGAATTAGAGGAAGACAAAGATAGCAAAACTATAGTAGTGGGGGACCTTAATCTCCCCCTTTCTGAACTTGATAAATCTAACCTCAAAATAAACAAGAAAGAAGTTGAAGAAATCAATAGAATCTTAGAGAGACTAGATATGATGGGTCTCTGGAGAAAACTGAATGGGGATAAAAAGGAATTTACTTTCTTCTCAGCAGTGCATGGTACATACTCAAAAATAGACCATGTACTAGGGCATAAAACCCTCACAATTCAGTTCAGAAAGGTAGAAATATTAAATACATCATTCTCCAATCATGATGTAATAAAATTATGTGCAATAAAGGGCCATGGAAAGACAGAGTAAAAACTAATTGGAAATTAAACAATTTAATCCTAAAGAATGGGTGGTTCAAACTAGAAATTATAGAAACAATCAATAAATTCATTCAAGAGAATGATAATAGTGAGACAACATACCAAAATTTGTGGGATGCATTAAAGGCAGTTCTTAGGGGAAGTTGTATATCCCTGAGTGCATACTTAATTAAAGCAAAGAGAAGGGAGGTCAATAAATTGGACATGCAATTGAAAAAGCTAGAAAAAACAAATTGAAAACCCCCAATTTATTACTAAATTAGAAATATCGAAAACCAAAGGAGAGATTAAAAAATTAAAATTAAGAAAACTATTGAATTAATAAATAAAACTAAGTGCTTGTTTTATGAAAAAACAAATAAAATTGATAGACCCATAGTCAATATGATTAAAAAAAGGAAAGAAGCAAACCAAATTATGAGTATCAAAAATGGAAAGGGTGAATCTACTTCCAATGAAGAGGAAATCAAAAAAATGATGAGGAATATTTTCCCAATTGTATGCACATAAATGTGACAATCTTAGTGAAATGGATGAATATCTACAAAATTACAAGTTGCCCAGATTAACGGAAGAAGAAGTGAATTACCTAAATAACCCCGTCTCAGAAAAAGAAATCAAACAAGCCATCAATGGACTCCCTAGGAAAAAGTCTCTGGAGACAGATAGGTTTACTGGTAAATTCTTTTTTTAAAGCAAGTGGGGTTAAGTAACTTGCTCAAGTTACATGGCTAGTCTTTATTAATGTGTGGGTGCTCATTTTCTGAGGCTGGTTTCAATCCCGGGTCATTCCGACTCCGAGGCTGGCACTCTTACTCACCGCACCACCTAGCCACCCCTTACTGGTGAATTTTATCAAATATTTAAGGAACAATTGATGCCAGTACTCTACAAACTATTTGGGAAAATTAGTGAAGAAGCAGTCCTACCAAATGCTTACTATGACACAAATATGGTACTGATTCCTAAATCAGGAAGAGATAAAACAGAGAAAGAAAATTATAGACCAATTTCCCTCATGAATTTAGAAGCAAAAATTTTAAATAAAATATTAGCCAAAAGAGTCCAACAACTTGTCACAAAAATAATACATTTTGATCAGGTAGGATTTATTCCAGGAATGCAAGGATGGCTAAATATTAGGAAAACCATCAGTATAATTGAGCATATCAACAACAAAACCAGCAGAAACCACATGATTATCTCAATAGATGCAGAAAAGGCCTTTGACAAAGTACAACATCCATTCCTATTAAAAACACTAGAAAGTAGAGGAATAAATGGAGGCTTCCTTAAAATAGTTGATATCATCTATTTAAGACCATCAGCAAGTATTATATGCAATGGGGATAAGCTAGAAGCATTTCCAATAAGATCAGGAGTGAAACAAGGGTGTCCACTATCACCCCTCTTATTCAATTTGGTACTAGAAACATTAGCAGTAGCAATTAGAGAAGAAAAAGAAATTCAAGGAATCAAATTAGGCAAAGAAGAGACCAAGCTATCACTCTTTGAAGAAAATATGAGGATATACTTAGAGAATCCTAGAGAATCAAGTAAAAAACTACTTAACATGATAAATACATTTGGCAAAGTTGCAGGATATAAAATAAACCCACATAAATCCTTGACATTTCTGTATATCTCAAATGTAATTCAACAGCAAGAGATAGAATGAGAAACCCCATTTAAAGTCACTGTAGACATTATAAAATATTTGGGAATCTACCTTCCAAAACAAACCCAGGACCTATATGATCACAACTACAAAACACTTCTCCCACAAATAAAGTCAGATCTAACTAATTGGAAAAATATCAATTGCTTGTGGCTGGGTCATGCTAATATAATAAAAACGACAATTTTACCCAAACTAAACTATATATTTAGTGCCATACCAATCAATTTACCAAAAAAAAAAAAGATATATATATATACTTTTTAGAGTTAGACAAAATTATAACAAAATTTATATGGAAAAACAAACAGTCTAGAATATCAATGGAATTAATGAAAAGAAATGCTAGGGAAGGTAGACTACCTATGCCAGATTTTAATCTGTATTATACAGCAGCAGTCATCAAAAGTGCTTAGTACTGGCAGAGGAATAGAGTAGTGTTTCAATGGAATAGATTGGGTGACATCCAGAGATATAACTAGAAAGAACTGAGCCTGAATCCTGATGGAAGCAAAGTAAATGATCTTTTTCTTTTTATTGTTTGGTTTTATTTCTTCTCCATCATTTTCCATCCCACCTAGTACAATATGCCTTTGTAATCAGACTAATGTCTAATATGAATGTATTTGCAGATCCTATCCTAGACTATATGATGTCGTGGGGAGTTGGGGGAGGGAAGTAAAGGAAATTTGAAAATCAAGGAACTATGGAATTGAATCTTGTTAAATGAAACTAAACTAATAAATTAATTTAAAAAAGAAGCTTCCAGGTCCTGTGCTATTCTGATCGTGTTTCCATAATATTGAAGTTGTTTCTTCCTGGCTGCTTGTAGTATTTTCTCCTTGATCTAGGAATTCTGGAGCCTGGCTATAATATTCCTGGGAGTTTTCTTTTTGGATCTTTTTCAGCAGGTGATTGGTGGATTCTTTCAACCTCTATTTTGCCCTCTGGGTCTAAAACATCAGGGCAAATTTCCTTGAGAAGGATGATTTCTAGGTTCTTTCTTTGAACATAGCTTTCAGGTAGTCCAATAATTTTAAATTATCTCTCCTGGATCCATTTTCCAGGTCAGTGTTTTTTTTCCATGATATATTTCACATTGCCTTCTATTATTTCAGTTGCTTGGAACTGTTTAACAGCATCTTGATTTCTCATAAAGTCACTAGCTTCCATTTGCTCCAGTCTAATTCTGAAGGAATGAATCTCCTCAGTGAGCTTTTGAGATTCTTTTTCCCTCTGGCAAATTTGGCTTTTTTAGGCATTCTTCTTCTCATTGCCCTTTTGAGCCTCCTTTGCCATTTGAGTTATTCTACTTTTTAAGGTGTTATTTTCCTCAGTCAGGTTGTTGGATTTCATTTCATCCTTTTCCTGCATCCTTCTCATTTCTCTTCCCAATTTTTCCTCCACTTCTCTTATTTGATTTTTAAAATCCTTCTTAAGGTCCTCTATGGCCTGTTACCCACTCATGTTTTCATTTGGGGCTTTTGGTGCAGGATTTCTGACCTCACAGTCCTCCTTCTGTTCCATGCTTTAATCCTCTTTGCCCCCCAAAATAGGAGTCTAATGTTGCATTTTTCTGTTTATTTTGTTTCCCTTGCCTAGGCATGTTGCCACTTAATTACTTGACTTTTGGGCTTGTTGCCCCAGTAGCACTCTGCCACCAGACAGGGAAGCTTCCATCCCAAACCTTGGGGTCTTCTCAACTTCTGGAGGTATTAGTTGGGTGGCCTCTGTGAAGCCTCCACATGCTCTGGCAAGCTGGATACATACCCCAAGACCTCCACCCCAGGCTGCAATCGATATCCTGGGAGGTTAAAGCAAGAGCAATTACCCCCCAGATTGATTGCTGGACCTCCCTACAGTTCACAGGCTAGGAGCTGAAGCTGCAACTGAAGTTGTAAAATGGTGGCTGTGCCTTGTCTCCTCAGCTGCTTCTCACCCCCAGGGAAAGAAGCCAACTTAAGTTCCCAAATACTGGTCCCAAAATCCCTAGGGCACTAACCTCTCACTTTGTCCTAGACATATTTGTGTTGATAATTCTGGAATCACCACAGCCACTGGTGTTCTAGCATCCCTCCAGCTGGCTGCTGTCCTGGCTGCCCTTGCTCTTAAACTGTGACTCATGGAGGCCTGGTCTCGGCTCCCAGAGCACTGCCCTAGCCACTCCTTGTAGGGCTGCCGGGCTGCCCTCAGCAGGAGGTTAGCTTTTCTGTGTAGTTCTGTGGGTGCTGGAGTTCCAGAAGTTGTTCAGAGACACTTTTACATGATTTTGAAGTAGTGTGCACTGGGGTGTTGTGGAAGTGCTGTTTCTACTCTGACATCCTGGCTCCACCCCCAAGTGCTATCATTCTTTATGAAAAAATCAGAACTGAACAGAAAATTTCACTTTCAAATACAAGAAGATAGAGCACCATGTGAAGGTAAATAAGAAAACTAAATCATAAGGAACTTATTAAAGTTGAACTATTTACATGTTAAAATGATAAAAATGATAACTGTAAATCAGGAGACTTCACTCAGTATGAGGATAGTTGAAAGGTATATATGTATGTGTGTGTATATATATATATATATATATACATATATGTATATATATATACATATATATTTGCATAGGAGGGTGCATGTGTTTATAAATACATATGTAACTGTGTGTATATGTGTGTACATGTATACATAGATGACACAAAATGAATGGAATAGGAAGGGATGATATCTAAAAATAAAATTAAGAGGTGAGAGAGGAATATAATGAGAAAAGGAGAAAGAGAAATAGAATAGGGTAAATTATCTCTTATAAAAGAGGTAAGAGAAAACTGTTATAATGGAGGAGTAGAGCAGGAAGGTGAAAGTGAATGGGTCATCCTTAACTTTCACTTAATTTGTCTTAAGGAGGGAATAACAAACAGATTCATTTGGGCATCTTACCCTATAGGAAAGTAGGGGGAGTGAATAAGAGGGGGGAAGATAGAAGGGAAGACACATTGGGGGAGAGCATTATTAGAAGAACACATTTTGAAAAGGGACAGGGTCAAAGTAGAATAGAATAAGAGGAGTAGGATAGGTGGGAGGGAAGTATAGCTAGTCTTTCACAATATAAGTACTATGGAAATGTTTTGTGTAACTACACAATGTACAACCTATATTGAATTATCTTCCCAGTTTGGGTGAGTGAGGAGGGAAGAAGAGAAAGAATCTGGAAATCAAAGTTTTAAAAGGAAATGTTAAAAATGTTTTTTACATGCTATTGGGAAATAACATATACAGGCACTGGAGTATAGAAATCCATCTTACCCTACTAGAAATTTAAAGGGGGTATAATGGAAGTATATAAGAGAGTGCGGATTGGGGGAAGGGGTATTCAGTATGTTTTCTATCTTGGGGGTAGTGGTAAGACAGGGAGAAAATTTGTAACTCAAAATCGTGTGGAAATGAATGTTGAAAATTAAAAATAAATTTAAAGAAAGTAGTTTGCTTAACACTTAAAAAAAGACACAACCCTAGCTAATATTGTTTTCACCTCCCCAATTGAACAACTAGCTTCTTGAGTGGAGTGAATATCATTTTCTATACACTGGGAATTGAACTGGGTTGGCATTCTATTCTTTTGTGGAATGAGATCTGATTGGAAAATGACAATGATACAAAGACACAAACAATTCAATATATTCTCTTCATCATCTCTTTGGCACATGGGAGGGAAATCTTAGGAAGACCACTTAGTAAGAGGAAGTGTTAATGAGGAACAATATGAATTTTTCATTTTTAAAAAGTCAGAACCTAGCTCACAAATATTCATTTTCCTTCTGTTTTTGAACAGAAAATCACTAGGTGACTTATTAAATACATCCTTATGTACTCCACTCCAAGGAATTATTTTCCCTATTGGTCTAGAAAGTCTAATTAAATAATCTTAAGTATTCTTACCTTCTGCTTTGAAGCCTTATACTTGTTCATGTCTTACCTGACCATCTTTCATTACTCTGTCTTTCTGTCATAGTAGGGGACTTTTGAATTCTTCAATGTGACAAATATCAATTGGTAAGATTTTATGTGCCCTTTTATAGAGGGAGCCTGAGAAAAATAGGTCCAAACCTTGTAAGGGGTTTCCCATGCTATAGGGACACTTAGAACTAGGCATTGGCACACCTTTTGTGCAACAGAACTACTATAAATTTTGCCAGCACCACAACTAGTTTGGCCTTATTGCCTGTGGGAATAATAGAAAAGTTTTCCCCTTGGACAAGTTAATTTCCAACCTGAGGAGTAGATGACTCCGGGTCACTCAGGTCCATGAGCTAAATGACCACAAATTATAGAAGCTTCATTAAAATATAGCTGTCAACATGCTTCAAATCTAGGTCACAATAGTTTCCTTCCACAGTCCTTTCCAATTTTGAAAACTCGAGACTATCTTTTCTCTGAAATTTAGAGAATATCGGTGTAAATAGCCCTCTGAAGTCCCAGAATGTCGTTGTGAGCTGACCACTCTCCTCTGTTGAAAATCCCACGAGCAAGACTACAATTGTATGGGAATGGCAAGAAATACAGCTTTCTGGGGAAAACCTTGAGGAAAAGAAATGGCATCTTGAATATGCAGATGTAGCTGCCAACACTTTAGGCAGACAATTGACCCTTCAAGGGCTGAACAGTTTCAATGGCAACTAACATATAATTTTTTAGCAAAATAATTGATTTGGGGCACATTGCTTGAAGACAAAGCCGGCCAGAACTTCTCTACCAAAGCCCACAGCTGACATTTCCTGAAGAAATATTTGGCATCCATGTCACTCCTCTGGTGCATCCTGAATTGCTTTTTTAACTAGTGAGGGCACTCCCAAATTTGTGTGCCATTTTATAAAGCATCTTAAATGTCTTTATGTAACATGTTAACTTGGGGACCAGAGGCTAATTCGAGTCAGGACAGCAGCCTCTAAGGCAGCATAGTAAGAATATTGCAAGAAAGCTCCAAGAAAATTAAGTGAAAAGGGAAACAATATAACACTTCAACCTTCTCCCTCTTCTCTTCCACCTACATGCAATTTAGTGACTGAAATGGTTTTTTTACATAACTTTTCTTTTATAATCATCATTCTTTCTATTGTTTTCTTACTTTTTCCTCTGAATTCCCTTGTGATAAATTGCCCCCCTCCCCAACAATAGAATAAACACGTATTTTTTGGTGCTTCAACTGCTTTTTTGTTTGTTTTCCTGAATCTATGTTGGATTTTCCTTTGCATTTGTCATCCTTTTGGTCTGGGGCAGGTATGTGTGTGAGATTGTGTACATGATATTATTTGTAATCAATCCATGCAATGACGAAAACAATATCTCCACCAGCCTTCTGGATCAGGTTTTTCAATATGTCTTCCAACTTTCTTCCATGGGCATATGAATAACACTTATTCTTACTAATGGATTGCTACATGATTATATAGTTGTGACACTATTCAGATAAAATAGAAATTAATTAGAAGGTATTTAAGAAAAATAGGAAGTGCCTATAAAATCAAGAAATATAATTAAATGAATTATCTTTGCAATGGGAGATTGGTCAATGAAAGTTCAGCTTTGATGATTAAATTTCATATCTTTGTCCTGATATAATGCTTTACATGAATTTTGACATCTTCTATAACTGTTTCTAATCTTCATATGCTGTTTTCAAGAATGACTTTTCAGCTAGCTTCTTAGATACAATTGATAGAATATCAACATTGATATTATATACACACACACACATAGATATAGGTATAAATATAGAATATAAAGTGTATACAACACAATAGATAGAAAAGCAGCCAGTGATTTGCCCTTGTTATCTTTCCTACCCAGATGTATTCTCAGTGAAGGGGAATTACTCTCTCTACCTATTAGAGTTACCATTGTAGCTTTCTAGCTGCAGAGATAGTTATCACCAATGCCCCCTCCCCCCCCCCCCATTCCTGGTTTGTTGACACAAGCCATGATGAAAGAGCCTCATTTTTTTTCCAGTTTCTGTTGCCTTCTCTGAAGTAGAGTTTGGATGCTTGGCAATTTCCATTGAGAAAGGAGCTCCATGTCTTGGGTCTTATACTGCCAGGTGATCTTCAGAATCTTCCAAAGACAATTCAAATGGAACCAGTTGACTTTCCTGGCATGTCTAAGTTTCATAGGCATACTGCCAGCTTAACACAATGAGTCTGTAGACCTTCAGTTTAGTAGGCAGTCTAATACCTCTTCTTTCATGCACTTTCCTTCAGAGCCTCCCAATCACTAAGTTAGTTCTGGCAACGTGGGCATCAGTCTCACCACCTTATCTCCAGAGACTGCTCAACTCTACTGATCTACCACTCTATTTCTTAGCCAGTACAGATTGTTTTGAATTATAACACTTTATAATAGAGTTTGAGATCTTGAAAAGATAGGCAATCTTCCTTTACATTTCTTCATTAATCCCTTGCAATTTTTGACAGGGAATTTTATTTTTTTTTCTAGTTCTATGCATTAGTTTTTGTTGTTGTTTAATTGGTATGGCAAGGAATAAATACAATCATTTATATATAATTGTCATTTTTATTATATTGGCTTGGCCTACCCATGAGCAATTGATTTTTTTCAGATTCCTTGAATCTAAATTTATCTGTGTGAAAATTGTTTTGTAGTTGTGTTCATATGATTTTTGCATTTGTCTTAGCAGACAGATGCCCAAGTATTTTATATGCTCTACAGATATTTTAAATGACATTTCTCTTTCTATCTCTTTTTGGACTTTGTTGGTAATATATAGATACTCAGATGTTTAATGTTGATTTATATTAGATCTTTCAACTTTGCTACCACTATTTGAAAAAAATATTTTCTAGAATCACCTAAGTATACCATCAGATCATCTGCAAAAAAGATAGTTTTTCCCCCTCATTGCCTGTTCTAATTGTGTAAATTTATTTTTTCTATTCTTTTTGCTATAACTATTACTGGTACAATTTTGAATAAAGTTTATAATGGGTACCTTTACTATACCCCAGATCTTACTGAGAAGGCTTCAAGCGTAACCCCATTACAGATGTTGGTTGATGGTTTGAGATATTTACTACTTATCATTTTAAGGAAAATTTCATTTATTCCTAGGTTCTCTAATTTATTTATTTTAAGATTCTGGATAATTATATATTTTTTTGATTAAGCAAATGCTTTATTAATTTCTGGTTTGCATCATTCATTTCCACCAGATTATGAGTTACATTTCCCCCCATTTTTCCCTACCCACCACCCCAGAATAGCAGTCCCACTAGATATCCCCTCATCCAATCTGCTCTCTCCCATATTTTCTCCCATACCCCCTTCAACTTTGCCATTAGGGCAAGGTGAATCTCTGAGCCCCACTGCCTGGACAACTTATGAAACATTTAATTTTAAAACTTTGATTTTCAGATCCATTCCCCTTCTCCCTTGTCACCCACTCCCTCTGAGAAGATAAGCAATTCAGTATGTGTTGTACATGTATATCTATGCAAAATATTACCATAGTAGATATATTGTAAAAGACTGCTTATATTTCCCTCCCACCTGTCTCACCTCCCACCTGGTCCATTCCCTATTTTGATCCTGTCCCTCTTTGATAGTGGGTACTTCTAACCTCCCTTCTCCCCAGAATGCCTTCCCCTCCATCATCCCCCCTCTCATCCTCCTTTCCCCTACTCAGGAGAGTGAGTGAGGGTAAGATATTCCATTTAGTATTTGTATGATTCTCTCCTTGAGCCAACTTCAATGAGAATATACTTTTGCCTTTTTGCCTTCCTGTTCTTCCCCTCACCTGCAACTACTTCCCCTTGCCTCTTCTACATGAGATAGTTTGCCCTACCCTGTCTCTCTCCATCTCCTCTTGCCACTCTCCTCTCTCACCGCTTGACTTCACCCCTTAAGATTCATCCCTTCCTTGGGGCGGCTAGGTGGCGCAGCGAGCAGAGAGCCAGCTCTGGAGCCAGAAGGACCAGAGCTCGGATCCGGCCCCAGACACCCAACACACAAACAAAAACCCAGCCACGTGAACCTGGGCAAGTCACCCAACCCCAATTGCCCTCCAAAAAAAAATAATAATCATCCCTTCCCATCAAATTCAACCTGTGCCCTCTATCCATGTGTAACTGTGAACATATGCCATGTACCCTTCTTCAATTATTTTCATAATGAGAAAGGTTTCATCAAACACAGTTATTGTTTTTCCATGTAGGACTGTAAATAGTCCAACTTTGATAAGTTCCTTTTGATTTCTTTTCCTTGATTACCTTCTCAAGCATCTCTTGCTTCTTGTGTCTGAATGTCAAATTTTCTATTCAACTCTGGTTTTTCATCAAGAATGCTTGAAAGTCCTCTATTCCACTGAATGACCATATTTTCCCCTGAAACAAGATACTCAGTTTTGCTGGGTAGGTGACCCTTGGGTTCATTCCCAGCTCTTTTGCCCTCTGGAATATCATATTCCATGCCCTTCGATCCCTCAGTGTAGAAGCTGCCAGGTCCTGGGCTATTCTGATTGTGTTTCCACAATATTGAAATTGTTTCTTCCTGGCTGCTTGTAGTATTTTCTCCTTGATCTGGGGATTCTGGAACCTGGCTATAATATTCCTGGGAGTTTTCTTTTTGGGATCTTTTTCAGGAGGTGATCGGTGGATTCTTTCAACCTCTATTTTGCCCTCTGGATCTAAAACATCAGGGCAGTTTTCCTTGAGAATTTCTTGAAGGGTGATTTCTAGGTTCTTTCTTTGATCATGGCTTTCAGGTAGTCCAATAATTTTTAAATTGTCTCTCCTGGATCTATTTTCCAGGTCAGTGGTTTTTTTCCATGAGATATTTCACATTGCCTTCTATTCTTTCATTTGTTTGGATCTGTTTAACAGCATCTTGATTTCTCATAAAGTCATTAGCTTCCATTTGCTCCAGTCTAACTCTGAAGGAATGAATCTCCTCAGTGAGCTTTTGAGATTCTTTTTCCATCTTGCAAATTTGGCTTTTTAAGGCATTCTTCTCCTCATTGCCTTTCTGAGCCTCTTTTGCCATTTGAATTAGTCTATTTTTTAAGGTGTTATTTTCCTCAGTCAGTCTGTTGACTGTCATTTCATACTTTTCTTGCATCTTTTTCATTTCTCTTCCCAAATTTTCCCCCACTTCTCTTATCTGCTTCTTAAGGTCCTCTATGGCCTGTAGCCAGCTTGTATTTTCATTTGGGGCTTTTGGTGCAGGAGTTCTGACCTCACAGTCCTCCTCCATGCTTTGAGCCTCTTTGCCCCTAAAATAGGAGTCCATTGTTGAACTTTTCTGTTTATTTTGTTTCATTTGCCTAGGCATATTGCCACTTAATTACTTGATTTTCGGGCTTGTTGCCACAGTAGGACTCTGCCACCAGACAGGGGAGCTTCCGCCCAAAGTGGGGTCTTCACAACTTCCGCCAGTTGGGTGGCCTCTGTAAAGCCTCCACCCACTCTGACAAGTTGGATACCCACCCCAAACTTCCCCCCCAGACCACAATCCAGATCCAGGCAGTTTAAAGCAAGAGTTAACCCCCAGACTGATTGCTGGATCTTCCTACAGTTTGCAGACCAGGAGCTAGAGCCACTGCTGATGCTGCAAAATGGCTTCTGTGCAGCAGTTTCTTCAGCAGCTTTTTGCCCCCAGGGGAGGAAGCCACGTGTTCCCCAAATACTGGTCCCAAAGTCCATAGGGCACTAACCTCTCACTTTGTCCTAGGCATATCTGTGCTGATAATTCTGGAATCTCCACAATTGCTGGTATTCTGGGGTTCCACCAGCCAGCTGAAGGCCTGGCCACCCTGGGGCTAAAACCGCGGAACTGGGCTCGCTCTGTGGGCTGCGCTGTTGGTTCCCAGCGCGCTGGGCTGCCTGCTCTCAGAGTGCTGCGCTGGCTGCTCCCTGCAGGACTTCTGGGCTGTCCTCAGCAGGAGGTTAGCTTCTCTGTGCTGTTCTGTGGGTGCTGTGGCTCCAGAAGTTGTTAGGAGCTCCCTTTCACATTGTTTGAAATTTGTGTGGGGCAGAGCACATTGGAAATGCTGTTTCTACTCCGCCATCTTGGCTCCGCCCCCGATAATTATATTTTAAATAGTATTTTTTCCCACAATTACAAATCAAGAAATATTTTAGGGGGCAGAGCCAAGATGGCGGAGTAGAAACAGCTCATCCAAGCCTCTCTGCCCCCAGATTCTCCACAAACTATGTAAAAAAGGACTCTGAACAACTTCTGGAGCCCCAGCACCCACAGAACGACACAGAGAAGCTAACCTCCCGCTGAGGACAGCCCAGCAGCCCTGCAGGAAGGACCAGCCCAGCGGTCTGGGACCTGGCAGCGCGCAGAGCGCAGGAGCCGAGCCGAGCCCAGGTCCTCGTGAGCCGAGGTTTTAGCCCCAGGGCGGCAGGGCCAGCAGCCAGCTGGAGGAACCCCAGAACACCAGGAGCTGTGGAGACTCCAGAATTATCAGCATAGACTTGCCTAGGACAAAGTAAGAGGTTAGTGTCCTATGGACTTTGGGA